>CAIGRF010323202.1:7453-26298 GCA_903798235.1 Fraxinus ornus | reverse complement strand
AACTCTTATCTAGATGGTTAATCATGCAAATCAAATTATGCTATGTTGAATTACCGCAGTTTGCATATCATAAACATCAACCAACAAAGCAGTAAAGAATACACGAATTGTTCACGGAGAAACCCAACTGGGAAAAACTTCGGGCCTTTGCCAGTCAATCCACTATAAACGATTCTGTACTTATAGTCTACCAGACTAGACGACGACACGAACTATCTGATCTCCTGACTGCAATTCGACAGCTCTCCTGAATTCTGTGCTCCCCTGCACCAATTTTAGCTGCACTGGAACTCCGCTATCCTGCAGCAGCCCCTAACTTGGTAGAATGGAGTTAGAATTTAAACGATAGTGCCTATGTTTGAGGGAGCGTAGGTGTCGGCATTGGGTGGGTAGTGGTGGTGGTGGTGGTTGGTCGCTGGGTAACGGTGGTTTTGGTTTTAGGGTAAGGATTTGGATGGGGGTAGGGAAAAAGAAGATGGATGGGTGGTTTTGGCCAATGTATATTAAAATCTACTATTCGATCAACTAACAGTCTTTGTGAATGAAGTTGGGTGTGTGTCCACTCTTATGTGTGGCAAAAGCATAGGCCACATTTTTTAAAGATTTATTTTTCTCGAACTCATTTTCAACCATGTGTTTTTGTAATAAAATAATTTATACACGTAAATCCAATATTTTTCATACTTTTTAATCATATATTTTTCAAAAAATTAATAGTGTAAAACTTACTCTTCCAAAAAATAGGGCATTGATCTATGCCTATTAAAATATAAGCATTCAAATTTTGTATTTTACAACAATATTGAGCCACTGTATGATGAAAATCATTTGGGAAAAAAATATTTTGAATAGTGAACTTTTTAAGAATGTGTGGTTAAAAGTATGAATCTTTATTTGATTTACGTGTAAAATATTTTATTGTGTGAATGCGTGATTGAAAATGAATACTTGAAACAAATAGTTTTGAAATAATTGACATTGGCGCCTCTCTAAAAGGTGGAATAGTTACCCTTACCCTAGCGTAATGATACCTCGTTTTGTCATTTTATTTTGAAATGACTTTAATTTCGTAAAGTTTAAAAGTTATTTAAATAGTATTTTTCATATATAAATAAATTACTTGATTTAAATAAAAATCAAATCTTTAATAGATTTTGATCAAAGTTAAATGAACGTGTGGTTGAAATGTCATGAATCCCATGAAATGTGTGATTAAATTAATTTGTTGATTTTAACTTAAATTTAAGCAGACTTTTTAATTGAATCAATAAGAGGATTTAGTTACTATTTAATCTCATATGGACGCCACAAATGAACCACATAGGATTCATGGATCCTAAAACCATAACATGCATCATCATAGTCGTTTCGATAAATTTGAAACTACATGTGTAGCGCCAATGAGGAAGAATATGCAAACCTCTCAACTAAATGAAAGAAGGTGATCTTAACCTTACCATCCCTTGAAGCAAGACTAGGGATGTTAATCCGGCTCGAGCAGCCACTCGTTTGCCCGTGAAAAGTCAGAGCTGGCTCGCTTGGCTCTCAGCTCGATGGGATTGAGTCAAGCTCCATTTTGAAGCATCGATCGAGCTCGAGTCATCCAATGTAAACATACCAAATGGCTCGTGACACAAGTCATTTTTCGGTCGAGCTTCGGCTAGGGGCTCGAGCCTTTTTTATCCGAGCCGTGATCGAGTCACGACCTTCGGCTCCGAACCAGCTCGACTCCTTTACATCCCTAAGCGAGATAGTTGTCGAACTTATTTATAATAATCCTTTACCCTCCAACCGACTTAAATAAGGGAAGCTCAAACCATGCGAACCCATATTCGCTATCTCAACATCAACAACCTTTGATTAATTATTATATTTTAAAGCTTAACTAATAAATTCACTTATAAGTAAACAACCATTAATTACTTTTAAGAACTGCTTAAGTTCTTAACAGAGCATCCGACAGAAAACAAGATCTATTACCTTAATTACAGAAATGGTCCATGTAATCTACACACTAAATCCATAAAACGTCGTCACTCAATAACCTTCCAGAATACACTGATGTTTTAGAGAGAGGACGGGGACCTGGTCTGAAATCATCATCGCAACACAAGATTCAACAACAATCTACTCTCTCTCTCTCTCTCTCTCTCCCTCTCTCTCTCCCTCTCCCTCTCCTTAGCTTAAATATTCTCTTCCAGTTCACTCTTACGTCGCATAAGAGCAAAATCTTGACCCGGAATTGTGACACCTTGACCTTGTTGAAAGAGATGAACACCAGATCGTTATTTATAAAAAAAACATAATTTTTACCTCATGATATTGAAGTTTATACGGTGATAAGAGGAAAAGAGGGCTCACAGCAGCATACCCATGTCAAGAACTGTGTTGTCTTCAAGTAAGCTTATTTGACTTTAGGTGGACTTCAGAAAATTTTCAGTTTTTTGCTTAGATGTGTTCTTGCTTTGATTTGTGATTATAATTTATTGGGTGTGTATTACATTTGAAACCGCTTTATGGATTTATTTCGATCTGATTACGGGTCTGAACTCAATGAATTTATATATATTATTTTTTATTAAGTTTGTATCTAGTTTGCCATGGGTATGTAGGGACATAGGGTTTTGCCGTTTTGGGGTCTTTTCCCTTCTAAAATTGCTGAGTGTTGAGTCGTTTTAATTTCTCAATTATTGCCTTTTTAGCCGTTTCTTTAAGCTGTTTTGAGGACAATCTTTTTGTGGCACTAAGTGGATTGGACTTCTGTAAACGGAACAAATGCGTTTTCATTCTTCAGTTAAAATGATAGGAATTATCTCAGAAATCCTTGTTGATAATCTGTTCGGTTTCATCATTTATATTTGTTTTTCGAAATTACACTGTTATATTGATTGAGTACCGTCGAAATGGTAAATTCAGTGGTTGCAGTTTGATGTGTTTACTGTAGAGATATGCTTTTTTCATGTTTGACAAAGCTTAAATTATAAACGTACTTTTTTATCTACACATTTTTTAGGCCGTACAAGCACCACCCACTTATTATTCACACGTTTTGTAGCAACCATAGCTCATAAACACTTAAAAGCACTACGACATATACACTTTGTCCATCTGTCAAGATGGCAATTGCCTTCCATTTACATAATGTACTCCAAAATAATCAGTTTGTTTATGAATATCTTCAGAATTTTATGTACACTATAAAATATTGCAACCGATTAGAGATCATCAGTAGAAAACTAAAATGGATGCTTGTGTATATGTGCAGGCAAGCATTTGTCCATGTTCTAAATAAAATTAGTGTGATCGTTGACATTAGTTTTGGATCTGCCTACTTCTTATTTTCAGCATTAACTTGAAGATAAAAGAGGGAACAAAATGAGGATGAGGAACAAATACAAGAAATCAACCACTTTAGGTTGCAATGCAGGGAGCAGATGCTCACTGGTTGTTGTGTTTTGGAGCCTGGTGGGATGCATTATTTTTCTGCATCTTTACACATTAGTTCATCACACTGATGTACAAAATAAAGATATGCATATGGGTATCCACCACCCACTGATACGCCAGCTTGAAGAAGTGGAGGAGGAAAATATACAAATGCCCCCACCAAGGAAGCGATCCCCACGTGCTATTAAACGGAAACCTAAACGGCCAACTACCTTGATTGATGAGTTCCTTGACGAGTCTTCACAAATAAGGCACATATTTTTTCCTGATATGAAAACTGCTATAGATCCTATGAGGGATGCTGGAAACAACAGTTTCTGCTATGACCCAGGAAGAATATGGCTGGATACCAATGGAAATCCTATTCAAGCCCATGGAGGTGGCATTCTATATGATGAGAGGTCGAGAACATATTATTGGTACGGCGAGTATAAAGATGGTCCCACTTACCACGCTCACAAAAAGGGAGCCGCACGGGTAAGTTCTAATGTAAAATTTTCCTTTTGCACTGGATTACATGTTCCTAACTAATGAATAACATCATGACTGTTTCTTTTATTTCGTCAATTTTTTAAATATAGGAGCCAGACTTCCTATGTACTTTTTTTTGTGCATAGGTGGTACTTTTAATTTCATTTATTATTTATTTATTTTTTACTTTTTCTTTCTTGAAGGGTGGTTTGTGGGGCTGCATAAAATCATATTAACTTATGACTCACGAGGCAAATACATTAGTTTGTTGATGTTTTGTGTTCGTGTAAAATCCACAAGCATACGACATCGTTGACAAGTAATAATATGATAAATTGATAGTATCATGCCACTGGGAAAAAGCTTTATATTTAATTGTATTTATCCGTTATCAAATTCGAATGAAAATTAATCAAAAGAGATTGATGTTTTTTTTTTTCTAAATTATCTACTAATTAGCTAAGATGATTTTAACTAAATATGAGATGTATGTGTTGAAATTCTGAATTCACTTATTATTATCCTATTTTTAATTCTTGACGTATGTGATTTTAGTGTGATTTGTATTCATGATAATCGAGAATCCAATTTTATCTAACTCTCTCTCCCAAGGTAAGTTTAATCTATTCTAAACATGACTCGATCCTATTTCTAGTCAAAATTCATATGCAAAGTAACATAATTACATGATTATCTATATGATTGCACATGCCATATATGTTATTTCCAACCTCCATTGCCCATGTGTTGAAATTACAAAGTTTTAAACCTATTGTGAACCTTCCAGCATTACAATAAGGAATTAATTACATAATTGATAATTAAGCAATTAAATAATTCAACAAAGCATATAAGATCAATCGAGAACACAAATTTTCTAAATTACTTGGTCTTTGAATTAAAAATAAACAAATAATAAGGTTATCTTCATCCCAACACAAAAAAATCTAGCCTAGTATATTACTGAAGATAAAACAACGAAGGAATTGGAAAACCATCACCCGAAATTTATAAATACTTGGACATACGAAATCTATTTCTTGTTTTTGATCTTCTATCCCAAGATTTGATTCTTCAAGTTCTTGATGTTCTTGATTTAATTCACGTGCTAGATTTGTTTTTCTTTCCAATTTATGATGAATTTGCCTCATCTATCTTGAAAGATTTTATGATTTGAATTGATATGAAAGGTGAGAGAAAGATACCCCTAATGTAAGCCCACATTTTGTACTTATAGTTAGGTTAAAATCGCGTCAAAATTGGTTTCCAAAAGAGTTCCGACCGTGGAAGGAATTTGGCTTGTTTGGCGCCAAAATTGATCCACGCGTGTGCATGGTTCTATTGCATGCGTGTGGATGGCATTAGAAAGTGGACTTCGGGTTTCTAAAAATAAGGGTTGCGTTTTCATGGTTGTATGGCTGCGTGCACAAACCAATGCAACTTTCACTCTGTTGCATTTTGGTCCCCACTTTCATCTAATATGCATCTTGAGTCCTTTCTTGGTGCGATCATGGTTCTTCATCTTCCAATTGAAATCCAATTGACTCCATGAATTCTTCAATCATCATTTTTTGGTCCTAATTCACTATCGGATATTTGCAATTTGGTTCTTGAACTTTGAAAATCATTCTTTTTCGTCGATTTTCATTCATTTCTTCCAATTTTACGTCAAATCATTGAGTTGTTCCTAACAAAAGATAAATACACAGAATTAGGCTATAATTTATCAAAAGTACCACAAAATATCCTATTTAATGGCCTAGATAAGCGTACAAAATACATTTATCATTTTATTGTATTGCTCCTTTTGTGTAAATTCTCTATTTTTAAATATTGGAAGAAATATTAATTGTTCTGGAGAGTGCGCAATATATTTTATGACCTTTCTCCATGTGTGAGTATATGAAGAGGAGTCTTTGCTGCGCTATTATGTGCAAGGCTTCTTTTAATTAATGACTTAGGCTAAATCATTTATATGTTAGCCTTCACGTTTGCTTATTTTTGAAGTAAACTTATAGTGACGACATACTGAAGGTCGTGCAAGCCCCTGATACACCAGCATGATCTGCATGATGAAAAGTGTGTTTACCCGCAAAACGTCTAGAAAACTGACTACATTCCACCCAAAGGTCGAGCTTTAAAATTCTAACACTAGAAATAATATTGTGTAGTTATAAAGGACTATCTTTTTCCTGTATTGCATGTTCCTTTCCTTTCACTCTAATTCTATTGCACTTCATAGAATATTCTAGCCTCTTGAATTCTCAATCAAGCACAGTATGAACTATGAAGGCTTTGTTTCATTATTCAATTCTCTTTATCACTTCCTCCTTTTCATCTATTCAATTTCTCTGTAATCAATTTCTTATCTCTTTTCACTGTCCAGCCTGTGACCTTAATCAGCTCAACAAGTTGCTTAATCTCCTTGAAATTTTAAACCACCTCTGTTTTCCTTTCAAGCAATGGATTTTTCCGGCACACTGTGATAGACATAATTTGGAGGATTACATCACAGGATCATACTATCATTCATTTGAAGGATGATAGTAGATACGAGATAGTTGCTTGCGTTAGATCCATAAAATGTAAGATAGATGACCTTCGTTCTTTGTATGTATACGAATGGCACCTTAAATCTTGATTTCTACTGATGTGATGGGAGCCTACTTTGTAATGGATTTAGAAGAGGTGGGCTTCATATTGGTGCACTCAGGATGAAGAATCAGAGTTTGGAATGGATGAAATGGACAGGGAAAAAGGAAGCCGCAGATGATCGAAATATGAAAGAATTGATCATTGATGATATAAATGATCCTTCGAGAGATATAAGAAGTTTGGTGAAATCTGAGGGATCCCTTGGAGGAAAAAATAAAGAGGGATTGAAGTGTTGCGAATTCATTGACTGGGTGGAATAGAAGTAAGGTGAAGGGAATTGACAGAGGAGTAGATCAAGGTTAAAATGAGAAGTCATGTCATGCGAAATCATGTCTAAGTAGTTGTATAGTAAAGCGTTCATCTCATAGACTTCTTCAAAAACTATTCAGTTCATCAAACGCCTAATTGACCATTAGATACACCCACTCACAGGTTTCAAGATCTCATACTTAAAATAGGCAAGTGCAAAAACACACCAAGCTTAGTATAGGGCCACAATAGCAGCGAAAGCGTCATAGATGCTGTGTTTAACTAAGGGGGGTGTTTGGTTCAGGATTACAGAGGTCTCAATCATAATTCGTTTTTTTTTTTTTTCCTCTGTTGAAATTTAATAGTTTTAATAGATATGATTTAATATTTTTAAAAGGTGTAAATTGAAAAAGTCTCCAATGGGTGAATGGGTGAAATGACTAGTCGGGACTTTTCAAATGCGGAGGGTGCATATTGAAGAGTTATGATTTTTCAGATTGGGTTTAACTATTCAAAGAAGTGCATAATGAATAATCATGAACCTTCGTAAAGGGTGAGGATCATGTCCCAATTTGAAAAGGTGTGATGTAATGATTAAAATTAATTTATGCCAAAAGGTGCACCTGTTCAGAAAATATACATTGAATCTATAAATTGAATCCATTTCATTTCCTTCACTCCAAATCAATTTCGAATAATTGATTTCTAATTATTTCTCTCTAAATCCTGTCTATATAATTCTCAAATTATTTTCAAGTGTTAGTATTTGATAATATTCGATACAATCCATCTAGAAGAGTACGATCAAGCTTTGGTTTGTCCGAAAAAATTAATTGCGTGTTATATTAATTTCGGAAGAAGCATTGTATCTTGGGAGATAGATGTTAATTTGATTACGTTAGTACCAATGCAAGGGGCGAAATCACATATTTGCAATTGCATACTTTGCTTCATTTCATTTCCTTCGAATTTCTATGTTTTAGTAAGTCGTGATTTGCTCATTATAATGTACGTATCTTGGTTTCAGTAAGTCAAAAATCTATCTGATATTTTGCACTAGTAAGTGTCGACTTTTCCTTATTTGCATGCATGTGTTTTTAGGTAATGGAATATAATTTATACACTAATTTTTCCAACATTCTATTCTATGGGAATCTGTCCTAATCATCCTTCCATACTTTCCACCACAACCCTCTCACAAAACACAAACATGATGCAGGAAATCGTCTCTTTCCCTAAACAAGGTCATATGTACCCCATGTAGGAGTACAGATGCAAGCAAACTTGAAACATGACTGTTAAACCAACTCATCTAAAAACTTGCGTTATCATAGAGGAAATAGATTTCTTATTATATATGTATCTTTAATGTGCCTCCTCCTGTGCAACCCAGAATCATTTCTCTTCCAAGGTCTACACAGAATTTTCATAATGCGTGCTTTGAAATAATCAATGGAACTTCTTCCATACAAAATTATTATGTAAAGAGACTTGGTTCTTTCTAGTTAGGGAATGTTATAGTTACTTTTATTTGTTGTTGTGACTTAGATTTCATTTTATCAAATTGGAGGTCCTTTCTTCCGGAACATTAAACCTACGAGTGATTTATTCTACAGGCCCCCATAAATATCATGATCTTGGAAGCTCATTGGTTGAAAATTTGAATATAGTTTTGGGTTTGATTGTCATGAAGAAAGATTATGGCATGCCTCATATTCCATAAACTCTGAGATTGATGATGAAAATTAGAAACACCAAGTGGGACCCATGTTCCGAAAACTCAGAGGCTGGAAGAGAGAGCGGAAAAAACTCTCATCTCACGTGTTTGCAACTTAGAAAGAGAAATGAAGAGCATAGCTTCGACTCTACCTCAGGCACCTTTACCAGAAATAGATGTTAGCAGAATGTTGGCAGAATGTCTGATGCTAACTTCCTCATTACCTTCCGAATTTTTTTAACAAAATAGGCACTTTCATCATCCCTAAGTGTCTCAGTGTCGTGGACTCGCTCTCAACTTCTCTAACAGTGTTCATGGAGATGGATTTAACCTTTTTAGGTTGTGAGATAGTGAGTTCATAAGTCTGAAGTGATCCTACGAGTTCTTCAATCTTAACAGCATCTAAGTCCTTACTCTCCTCTATAGCAGTGACCTTGGGTCTAAACCTCTCAGGTAATGATTTAAGGACTTTCATAACAACTTTGGTCTCGGGGACCCTCTCACCTAAATTAAAATTAGAGTTCACAATATCATTCAATTTAGCATAGAACTCATCAAATCTTTCATCATCANTGACATATTGATAGATTACAAACAAGTGATATCTTGATGCTAGTACACTGAACATCAACTTTTGGGAGGATTGAAAGCACGAGTTATAAAATATGTTTCTCCATTTAGATAAGATATGGTGCATAAATATTAAAATAGCTTTTAGGTTTCAGAATTATGACTTCTCATTTAATAATCAGTCCACTATTGAGCATATAGGAATGTTTAGTGCCCAATGCGTTGAGGTATGTCGCATTGATTTCTTAAAGACTTGGTGAATCCTGTTGAGGAATATATTTCTGCTTTCAGAAATTCAGACACATATCTAGATTACCAATGTTGTAAGCTAAGTTGGCACCAGGTGGGCTCGACTTCAATATCATAAAGATGCTGGTAAGCCTTGGGATTTAGTAAAAATCGACATTTTAGGGTTAAAATTGAAAACTGCATTGCTGCATTACAAAATTTAAGGTTTGGACTTCAGCATCTGGAGATCTTGGAAACATAATGAGCTTCAAATAATTTTGCTGTTCTCTTTTTTCCCAGAAACTGAGCGTACCTAAGTCATTATCGTGGGTAGTCACCCCGGAACTATCATAAATTTCTGATTGTACAGTTTCTAAGATCAGCCAATCTTGGGAGCCTTCAGATTAATGAATTATGTATGTTCAAAGCTTGAGTGACATAAGGTTTTAGGTTTTATATGACACATCCTTCCCCAGTGTGTGATTATTTTGTTACCAAGGGTGGCCACGGGGACAGATTGGAACACATCAAATAAGGTATCATATTATATGTGTATGGAATGCAATACATTTTCTGTGTGTCGAAGATGTATAGGAGTATGCTTTCTGTTTCCAACAACAAATTATAGTTTCTCAATTTGATGAGGTAAAAATCAAAGTGAAAATTCTTGTGCTAGTCATTATCTTGCTATAATTATACCTAGACTTGAAAATTTTGTGTATTATTGACCACCGCGAAAAAAAAAAAAAAACCATATAGAACAATCTTTTCAAAAATTTGTGTTAGACATACTGATATATGGCTATCCATTACATGTTTTAGCATTTTGTTGCTTTGAAATCCCTTGTAGGTTAAGCGACTAGCATTTTCTACCAGTGCCATTTCCAACCCATTGCCCATGCCCGATGCCAACTGGGCTGCTTAACTTGTCTTTACCTGACAGGTTGATATTATTGGTGTTGGATGTTATTCTTCGAAAGATTTATGGACTTGGAAAGGTGAAGGTATTGTGCTTGCAGCAGAAGAGAACAATGAGGCTCACGACCTACACAAGTCCAATGTGCTTGAGAGACCCAAAGTAATTTACAACGACAAGACTGGGAAATACGTAATGTGGATGCATATTGACGATGTTAACTACACAAAAGCCTCGGTGGGTGTTGCTGTCAGTGATTACCCAACGGGTCCCTTTGATTATCTCTACAGTAAACGGCCACACGGGTTTGAGAGTAGAGACATGACAATCTTTAAAGATGACAATGGTGTTGCATATCTTGTCTACTCATCTGAGGATAACAGTGAGCTTCATATTGGTCCGCTTAATGAAGACTATCTTGATGTGACAAGTGTCGTCAGTAGAATTCTCGTTGGACAACACCGGGAAGCACCGGCTCTTTTCAAACATGGCGGAACATATTACATGATCACATCCGGCTGCACTGGTTGGGCTCCAAATGAGGCTCTCGCTCATGCAGCCGAGTCCATTTTGGGCCCTTGGGAGACCATAGGAAACCCATGCATTGGTGGAAACAAGATATTTCGACAAACAACATTCTTTGCTCAAAGCACATTCGTGCTTCCTTTACCCGATCTCCCTGGTTCCTTTATCTTTATGGCAGATAGGTGGAATCCAGCTGACCTGAGGGACTCGAGGTACGTATGGTTGCCTTTAATTGTAGGAGGAGCAGTGGATCAGCCTCTCGAGTACAATTTTGGGTTCCCACTGTGGTCTAGGGTGTCAATATATTGGCATAAAAGATGGAGGGTTCCTTATAGGTGAAGTGACAAGTATGTAGATACCATATATTTTTGCTCTTTGAATGTTCTTTTTCAATCCTTGCAAGTCTTTGTATTGCAGAGAATAGCAATGAGATGTATATTGTTGAAATCGTTAGAGACGCCGCTTTTACATGCGAATTTATCATCTTCATGAAAATTTATCGAGATCAAGATTCAACACGCATGAATAGGATATATAATGTCTCTCTTTTGCTTTCAAATTTTACTGGTAGCTGTGAAGTCACATCCATGCCAAAAAAAAAAGAGAGTAATAATTGGTTCACGTTTGCTTCTAACAAAAGAGAAGAAATTTTGAAAACATGTTCCCCAATTACGACATATTCTCCAAATTTGTAAATAACCAACAATTTAATGGAAAAAAAAAATGAAATTGTCTTCAAATTTCACCTGGTATATGGTCAATGTTCAAATCAAACCTTCATTAAAAAAAAAAAAAAAAAAAGTTATGAAGGGACCATGACATGCATCTCGTTAGTGTAAAAACTAAAAAGATTATGTCCCTGTTCGGTAAACATTAAAATTTTCGATTTCATTGTTCTATTCATTTTTAGTCACACATTTTTCAAGAAAATAATATTTTCTATCACATCAATAATTTTTCCTTCTTTTTCATCCACGCATTCTCCATCAATTTATTATTTCAGAATGCATTCTTCTAAAATAATGTGCTCAAACACACCCTAAAATATAATATGTAATTAAGAATTATATAAAAAGGATAAAAAGAAGGAATAAAGGTAGAAAGTGGAGGGGGCAAGTCTCATCAAAAGAAACCATAAAAAGAAGTTCCCACTACGAACATAATAATTTTTCTTTTTTAAGTGGGCCTAAAGTAAACACTTTTTCCCTTAATGTTACGACACCAACGCGTCACAATGTGCATCATATTCAAATTAATGTCCAAAATTCCATCTTGAAAATGGTGGACCAATGTTGTCTCTCTGGCTTCATGTTTAATTTTACAATATTTGGTAATTCAAAGTAATGGAATTTTTTTGAGAATATATTTTGTTTTTTTATTGGTTTGTGTAAAATTATTCTATTTGAAAAACGTATGATTTAAAATGAGTCTTAACAAGTTTATATCAGACATGCTATTGATCTTTTTCTCAAGTGTAGTGCATATTTATAATAAGAATTAAGCTACTTTGCTTGAATTGATTGCTCACTTGGTTGACCTACACTCACATGGGATGTGGGACCGACGTGAATAAAAAATGGAAAAAAAATTCTCCCCTCCCCCCATGTGTGTGCCCTCCCTGGTAATGCAGCACTTCTCTTATAATAATTATGTTATTTGATCCTATCGAGCAGGGGCGGATCCAATATTATGGTTTAGTGAGGGCGATACACAATTACGTAAAAAATTATAAATT
The DNA here is from genome assembly GCA_903798235.1 of Fraxinus ornus. Classification (NCBI taxonomy): domain Eukaryota; kingdom Viridiplantae; phylum Streptophyta; class Magnoliopsida; order Lamiales; family Oleaceae; genus Fraxinus; species Fraxinus ornus. Next base: position 13,785 of record CAIGRF010323202.1, on the reverse strand, counting down.
GGAAAAGTAAAAAAAAAAATTGAAAATTTGAATTTAAAAAAGTCGCATTTGAAAATCTAGTGGGGGCGACAGCATCCACTCGTCCCTTCATAGGTCTGCCCCTACTATGGAGTAAGGTCTTTGTCGAATTTCTTTCAATATTATAAGCTTGTACGAGTTCACACCAAAACTCTCTTATTATAGAATTGTATATGAAAGAGACAATTAAATCAACAATACCATTAACTACTAAACAACTTTTGATATAATCCCAAACAATACCCAACTCAATGGCCGTCCTAAGATTCTATGGTCCCAAACAAGATAGCGACCCTTATCGAGTATTTAACTAAACTAAATAAATTTTAAACCTTAATTTTCTAGCTGTCATGACAACACTTGTAATGGCTGCTGATGCCATTAATACCAACTCCATTAAATCAAACTAACATATATTTTATATTTATTAAGAACTAACGTGCAAACATAAGCACACACAACTAGATTAAGCCCCTCTGTTTGGTAGCGATTAAAATATAAATTTTAATCTAACAATGAATTTTACTTATATATTCATCAAAATCTATTAAAATATAATAAAAATTTAATTTTAATTCATACCAGACCAAACAGAGGCTAAGAAGATTTTTAATGGAATATTATTGGATCAAATGATATTGACATTGCATCTAATTCAAGAAAGACTTCTCATTTCTTAGTAAAAAGTAGACGTGCATATGTTTAAGACATGATATCGGACTGATGTGATTGCACGTTACAGTAAATAAGATTTTAATTTTTTTGTCAGCTAACGTTAGAACAAATCATGTGATCCTTGTCCAAAATTCAAAAACAATCTTTGAAGATAACAAAAAATCACAATATGGTAACAAGATTAATAAGATTTGTTACTTGAAATTTTTTGAATTAAAAGAAAACAAACAATAATACCTTTTGAGCTATCCTCCTTTCAACAAATTAATTCACCAACTAAAATAAAACTATTCAAATCCCATGCACTTTGCGAACACACGTTTATACAGTTCACACTCAATCTGGCTTCCATGCGCTAGCCCACACCACCGGCTGATCCTTCCAGAAAAGGAATATTCCGGCGGAATCTGAGCACTGTGCCATTGACCAGCCCTCCTTGTACCTCCTCAACAAAGCGCGTACATCATCACACACTTCATCACTGAATGAAACTGGGCTATATCCCCCTGCATGTAGACGATTTGACCAGCGCGTGGCCGTCTCTCGCCGCTCGATCGACTCCGCCGGAGGGCAAGCCACCAGGTCAACCACCGCTCTCCCGGCGGCCCTCTCCAGCATCAGACGTTCATTGCTTGTTTTCGGAAAGCTTTCTTCTAATGACTCAAAGTAAACTCTAAACCATCTTAAACATTCTTCAAATCCCCTAACAAATTCAAAACCATCTGCACCTATATCAAAATCGGCTTCTTCTTCAACAACAGTGATAATTCTAGGTGATAATCTTCTAAACATCGACATCAAAAAGTCCCTACGATTACCAATTGATGTAACGGAACGTAAGGCACCTACACAATTTATAGCAAGTGCTTCATCTTCTTTAATTTCCATTTCAGCTAAATTCAGTTCTGATAAATCACCTGCATGGTGTATTATATTGAACTTGAAGGGCACACCCATAAGTCTAGCAAATTTTTCCATTCTACTTCCTATCTCTTTCATCACCTTTTGTACTGCAGCCGCACCTCCGTTGGTGTCACCACCTTTTCCGGCTACCACCGTCGTCAGCCGCAGGCGAGGGGTTTCATCTGTGCGAGTGGCAAGGGCTTCAAGCAAAGTAGGCCACTGTGTACAATACGTATTGCTTATATCAATTATATGTAACTTGCTTTCACCATCAAGAGCCTCCAAAATTGCACCATTACTAGCAACATGCCCAAACATAGTCCAAGGACTCACCTCCTGGAATTTCAATACCATTTTTCTTGTGGAATCAAAAGAGCAATTCTTCTGGGCAGCGGAGATTAAAGTGTTATAAGTACGATCACCGGACTCCGTCATGCGGCTAAATAATGCTTGTAGGAAGTAAGAAGCAAGCCTTTGATCGATGTCGCCATAGGGTGAACTTAGCTCATTGAGCATCCACATAAGCTGCTGAACACGAGCACTGTTTCTATTAGCAATGGCTTTTGCTGTCTCGAGGAGGATATCAGAAGCCCACTTGCTGTTATTACCAGAGAATAATGATGCAAACTCAAGATTTATGTCGTTTGTAAAAGAGGAAGAGAATTGATCAGCTGATTGATCATAACTAGGAAGATGATGATGAGTTGGGGTGGCGCCACCTCCGCTAGTGTTGGTGGTTGTGGGAGTGTTTGAGGTCTGCTGCTGTTGATAGGGATGATAGTGTCTTGAAGAAGAAGAAGAAAAGTCTTCTTCATCCATGAAAACGTTGAAGCATTCTTTATCTTCTTGGTAATAAGGGTTTTGTCTAGAAGATCTAGAACTGCTCGAAGTTCTACTCGAAGAATCCAAAGACTGATCAGATTGAAGACTGACTAGTCTAAACAAAGTATCCATCTAATCAAAAGACCCACATCGATCAAGAAATAAAAATAAAAATCGAACCTTCGTTTGATTCTCTTCAGTGGGTTGTTGGAGCGGTTTGTGTTAAATTATGGTAGTAGAGAGAATTATGAGGGGGGATTGAGGATCTTCAAGTTGGGATTTTGCTGGGTTTTTAACTAGTACAAACACACAGGAAGTATAATTAGAGAGAGAAGAATCTAATTGAGTAAAAATATATACTTTTCTTTTGGTGGAATCGATGGGGGAAGTGGGTTGTGTTTTAATTTGTTTCCTCGTTATTCTTTTTGAGGTTGTTCTTGAAACAAGGAGGGATTCAGATTGACTCAAATAGATTTTGCTGTTAAAACATAGAAGTTGGCATGGAGTGGATAGTGTCTAGATATAGAATTGTCTGACAAAAGATGTAGGCAGTGAGCAAAAAGATAAATAAAGTCGATTTCATCAAATGGGCTTAGTGGATTAGCTTTTTCTACTATGTGCTGTGTGTGTTCGCGCGTGAGAGAGAGAGAGAGTTGGGGTTGGGTCATTGTTAGTGAATTATTTGATTCATTTTAGTTGTAATTGTTCAATAGTGCTTACACCAATTTAGGTGCTTTGGTGCTAATACTAGTGGGTTGCCCGATTCTTTGTTTAATAGAGTTGTGATTATGTACATACTTTAGTCTGAATGACAATGAACTTCTTGATTAATCGTCCAAAGCATAAAAATGCACTACTATTCCATTGGATAATAAATCAGAAGATCTCATTTAATGGGTGTTTGGTGGGGATTAAAATTAGATTTTTAGTAGATTGTGATAGAAGTTTTTGAAATGTGTGATTAAAAAGTTGTGGGGCCCATGAAAAATGTGGTTAATATTCATTGTTTGACTTTGATTTAAATTAAAATTTGATTTTAATTGAAAACAAACAAGGCCTTACACGAGTAAATCAAGTCTTTCCTAAAAAAAAAGGTTGAACCCCAACCTTGAGGGCCCTCCACCGCCCCGACCCTAAAGCATCGTGGAGGAGGTAAATTGCGGGATGTGTCTCAGCAGGCCAGGGTACAAGAGATGCCGTACTGGTGCCCACAAAGAGTCAAATTCTAAAATTTGTTAGAGGTAGGAGTCGAACCCTCACACTGCGGCTGCCAACTCAGTTGAGACTACCTCACTTATATCCTTTGCACCACTGAACAATGCCTCAGGAGGGAAATCAATCAATCAATCAATCAAGTCTTTCCTAGTGTGTGAGTGTGAAGGAGAAAGGGAATGGACAAGGGGTGGGGTAGAGGTTTAGGCTGAGTGGGAGGGAGCAGGCGTGACAAATAAGTTTAAGTGAGAGAGAGAGAGAGAGAAAAGCTGCCAGCGTGCATGATGATCATCAAATCCACCACCACCCCACCCCAACATAACCATTCATTCACATTCCTTGCCTCCTAATCCATCACCAAAATCTGCCAAAATTCCTTACTTTTTGCCTTTTTTATACTTGGTACAAAAACCCATATATACATGTATACCATATATTATGGAGGTTCTTGCTTTTCACTTTCCTCTCACCCATCTCGAACCTATTAGCCTATTGTTCTATCTTTACTCTTAGAGCATGTTTGATAGAAATTAAAATCGAATTAAAATTGAAAAATTAGTCGTTATTGTTAACTTTTATTAGATGGGTGAGACTCAATAACGATCATATTTTCAATTTTAATTGAATTTTAATTGTTAGCAAACATGCTCTTAATAAATAACATGCCTACTCAAATGTTTTCTTTCCTTGAGCAAAAGAATTCTCGTTAATCCTTACCTAGAAATGTCAAGTTAGAAATATCAGATTTTAGGTGAAGCACGCCATGATACCTATTAAGTTTTGAGTCGGTCAAGGCCACTTTTTTTAATCAATAAATTCAAAGTTAAAATTGAGCCATCGTGAACTTAGGCGATCCAACCCATGTATAAATGTCGCAAGGGCTTTCGGTTGTAAGATCAATTTAATTAATTCTTGCTGTTTTTGTAGGCATTATTCTCGCTTACACAGAGACAAGCACTAAATGAAATTCTTATGATAATGTTTAGAGGGTGTTTGGTGGAGATTAAAATTAGATTTTTAGTAAATTATGATAGAAGTTTTTGAAATGTGTGGTTGAAAAATTGTGGGACCCATGAAAGATGTGTTTAATATTGATTGTTTGATTTTGACTTAAATTAAAATTTGTACCAAATATTGCCTTAATCTTTTAAAATTTTGGCTTTTTTTATTTTCAATCATTGGACAAACTCTCTCTTTGGACTGTTGTTGTCCTTTTTGAGAATTGAGTATTAGGCAGTACTAACCAAGACAAATTATAAGTAGAAGACAATAGGTTAGAAGGTCCATTGTCTCCTCCAATCCAATAAGTCCAAAAGCTATTGACATCATCCAGCATTGAAGAAAAGGGGGGCAACCTGGTCATTGCACCAGTCACTTTAATTTGAAAACTAAGCAACTTAAATTTTTATATTTGTAAGCACAACAAAATAGGCTGTTTAGATTATGTAACCTGCTTCTGAACTAAAATGAAATTTTTCTATAGAACTTCCTATTGTCACTTCTAAAATTATATTCAAATCAGCTGAAATTAATCATTTTAAAGTTGTGCTATAGGTACAAAAAAAATTTAACAGAATTTTTATAGAAGAACACAAATTTTCATTGATTTTTGACACAACAATAACCGAAAATGCACCATACAAATTCAACACCTATATGATTTCTGTGACACGGAATTTTTTTTATTCTTTTGACGTAGGAACCTACAACTGCTATCCGTGAGTGCGCACTAAGCAAACCTCGTTCCATGTAGGGAATTATTCTTATTTTAGTCCTAGATGCTGCCGATCAAGTACCAAACTATATAATTATGGAATAAAAAAATGTTAAATCGTTTTCCTATACATGTCGAATGGATTGCAACATTAAAATAAAATTACTAAATTAATTTTATGGACATTATCACACGTCTGTATGCATATGAGGACAGAGTACCATCACAATCGTTAATGGCGTTTCAAGTTAAATTAGAGTGATTTTATTTAACGCTAATGACGTTAAAACTATAGTTTATGTTACTAAGGGCATATTTGGACCAAATTTTAATCTGATTTTAATGTAAGTCAAAGTTAAACAATCAATATCAATCACATCTTTCATGTGTCCCACATTTTTTCAACTACTCATTTCAAAAACTTTTATCACAATCCACTTAAAATCTAATTTTAATTTACATCAAACACCCTCTAAATTATAAGCTTTATTTAACGGTTCATATCGCTCCGTGCCACTTAAATTTGTGTTATAGCACTATTTCTTTAAATTAACATAATTGAATAATTAATAAACCATGAATTAGAAGTTGACTGTGACACCCTCATCCATATTGAATTTTAGGTTCGAGATTCGTTTCCATGTTAAAAGATCAATCAAAACTTTTATATATTGATGATGATAATCGTTTTCATTTTACTTGACGTAGTGGCTCATTGATAACATCAATATTAAAATCTAATTACTTTTTTCGAGTTTTAGATAGATCGAATTGTTAATTTGAGTATGTTGGACTACAAAACTTTATTGATTTTTTGGGTTATATCGTTGTTAAGATAAAGTGATACAAACCCTTGTCTATTTACCATTATTATTGTCAGGGGCGGGGGAGATTAGGAGCGGAGCCAGCCCGTCGAAGTAAAGGGGTCCAAAGTTGAAAGGGTGGGGGGCTAAAGCGGTTCGGGGGCAGCGTCCCCGAAATTTTTTTT
>CAIGRF010323141.1:31888-44999 GCA_903798235.1 Fraxinus ornus | reverse complement strand
AAAAAAAAAAAAAAAGCACACAACAATACACACTTTCAGCAGTACAATAAACGTGCATGTTTGGTACAATACTGGAGAGTATCATGAACAAGAATTTAATTTGGCGCTATACTATCCTCCGTAGACAAACATGCACTAAATGGATAACATTGTCAACTTTGCTGAATGCCACTAGGCCATGTCTGATTCTTCACTGGTTTTATAATATCATCAATCTCTGATAGAGTTTTCTCGTCCTTTCCGATAGTAACAAGTTCTACTGCAGCAGCTACGTTTTCATCGACCTGGTTGTCAAAAAGGGCAAGCCAAAATTTGATCGATTTCAATGAAAATTCAAGAGATGTTGAACAGTGATTGAAGAAGACGGTTACCTATAATCAAATATGAGTATGCCTCATTTCATGGAACATGAAAAGGAAGACAAAAGCAAGTATCGATAATTTGCTTCAAATGGAGTAGAATGCCATTGGATAGGTTAATCACTTAAAATTCTTGTTGATTATAATTGATGATCAAAAGATCGAAAACAATATGTAACATAAATTTCAGGCCAACTGGTCGAAGATTAAAAAGATAAAATAGTGAAACTGCTACTGATTTCTTGTTCCCAACCTCGCACAACTTGATTATGAGCCTGCCTGCTCCAAGTTACCATATGCTTACATTACCAAATCATATCATTTAAAATCTGAGCGATACTTCGAATATGTTAAAATTGCAACACACAACTAATCACTCTCCTACAAAATCACCCTCAAATTGACTTCTTATGGAAAATGAGTGAAAGGAAAGTGCAGGATGATCAATTTGGATCTTGAAATCTGTTTTTTATTGATACAATTCTTTCTTCAATTGTGAAACTTATTCTTGCGTCGAATTCTTTCCATCTCAATATAATAGAAGTAATTTCAAATTATTTCGTAATTACTACAAATAAAAGGAGTCCGGAAAGCTATTTGGTTTATTATTTTCTATAGTAAACATGGTAAAAATGAAATACAGTATATCAGAGACATTTGGATATCGATGGAAATGGAAAAACATTGACCTGTTGGATAGAGTTCATCCCGACCAAAATTGTAGAGATGCCTTTATTCGATAAGCTATATTGCATGGCTAACTTCGATATGTTTCTTCCCTTCTCTTTGCAATAAGCAGCAGCAGCTTTGCATGCAGCCTGAGGAAAACATGTCAAGGGGATGTAGGAAGCATTAAGGGTGCGTTTGATTGCGAACATGGAATTTGCATGAAAATAAAATAAATTCTAGACAATTCAATTGACTAAAATTTATTTGTATGAAAATTATTAATTAAATGTGTTTGATTGATTTAATTTTCAATCTAGAAAATATTACTTGTCAAATTTTTATAGGTGGATAAATGAGAAAGGGGGGATAGATAAGAGAGAGAAAGTGAGAGTGAATTCCCTTAAAAATAAGATCTACTCTCCCTAAAGAAAACATTTTCCTTGATTTCGAGAAAAATATGGTCATGTGACCAAAAGTAAGAAAATATTTTTCATGGAAAAAAATGTCAATCAAACAGTATGAAAATATGATTTTGGGTGGAAAAAACATATTTTTCATGGAAAATATTAGCAATCAAACGCACTCTGAGTTATCCTAGATGTATACAGTCCACTCTACAGATTACAGATATGGGACAGGAAACTAAAGAACATACAAAAAATGTTAAAGAGAAGGCTATTTGGGCAAAATATATTAGAAACGTTTATTCATCACGTGATTGCAATCTAGAAGCTGTGCATAGATGCAGGTAGATAAACAAATATCGAGTGAACTGTTCTTCTGTTTACTACTAAGTACTACACAGGACAATCAAAGCTACCATTGGGCCTGAATCCCTTAACACAAAAAATGTTGATTGGAAAACATCATTATGAGCATGATTGGCTTAGCTTAAAAAATTAACTTTTATATGTAACGTAGTTTTAATAGTATGTCACTTTATTTTGCCGGTAATGTAAGTGTTGCTAATCCAAACACCTTTGCAAGTATAAAAGTAACTTTTACTTATTTTAAGCTTAGCTAAACATGGTGTGTAATTCAGGCATCTAGCAATGAAATTTACTAAGCCAAAGGTGTAAGAATTATTCAAGTAGAACACACAAACACCTTGAGCTCTGGGGAAGCAGGGTGCCACTCCGGAGGGCCATTTTCTGTAAGAAGGCCCATTGCTAGTGGGGAAGCACTGATTACGCCAACACCCTTGCTCTTCAAGTAAGGCAATAGATCCTCCAATTTTGAATCATTGATACCATAGTGACAATATGACAGAACTACATCAACCGTTCGTGGTGGCACCCTATCCAACACATAAGTGAAAATTTCCAATGGAAGCCCAGTTATACCAATGAATCTGATCTTCCCTGCTTCCTTTAGTTTAAGAAGTGCAGGAATCGTCTCGTTCACAATCTGAACCAGACAAAACCACTCACTTTACCATCAGTAGATCATTAAGTTTCTTTAACAGCAAACAAAAATCAGATGTCACGTTACTTGGAAAGATATTTATTAAAACAAAATGGAACTGGGATTCAAGAATAAAATGGGCTTAAGAACATTGAATTTGATTTCAGATCATAATCCTGACACAGAAAATATCGAGATGGATTTCAAGGGAGCCAAGCAATAAGAGTTATTTACATATGTACCTGGGGGAAGCTAAACCACCACATAAAGCAGACACAATGAGATTGCATTTGAAAGACTGAGTAGTAATTGAAGAAGCCTATTTAGTGTTGTGTAAAACAAATCCTTCCAAGAATCTATACAAGATGGCATGTATTGCCAAGATGAGAACTCCAAACACAGTAGCATAAATTTCCTCACTTATCAGATAAGAGCCCAAACTTAAAGTAAAATACAGCATTATTTCAGCCAAAATAAAGGGATAAAAGGAACAGAAAGCTATGTCAAGAATTTTATCAACTGTAAGGATGACCAAGATTGCAACTAACTTTTGAAATCGAATGTGAATATATCTGCTAAAGATACTGAGTTTGTTTAGAAAGGAAACTGAAATTGAGGGAAGATTGCAAAGACCTGATCAAGTGAACCGAATTCTATATCATGACATTGTAAGATATCGACATAATCAAGCTGCAACCTTTCCAAGCTCTCATCAATGCTCCTTGTCACTCTCTCAGCACTGAAATCAAAACCATCTATGTACCTTCCACACTTTGTAGCCACGATGTACTCATTCCTAGGCACTTCCAAAGCTTTCAATGCAATCCCTAGTACTTTTTCCGATAACGTTCCTCCATAGTACCTAAATCCAACCCAAAAAAACAAAAATCAAGAGCCCAAAACTAAAAACACTTAAAAGCATTCAAATATTCCACGAGCAGTCACATCAAAATCAGCAACCAAGAGCACAAATCAAGAGACCCAGAATTTTAAAAAGCCAACAAGAATTAACTTAAAATAGAAAATAAAACAATGACAAAGTGATAAGTCCCCTTTGAAGATCCATAGTAGATTTCCCCCACCTAATAAAAGAAAACCGGGTAATTAACAAATGGATATTGACAATAGAAATAAATGTGCACATCGCCCAAGCTTAAGGTACGACGACTCAATTCAGCAAAACTGGCAGTCGAAAAATAGTAGAAAAACAAAAGGGAGAGAATTTGTTACGGGGAGGTATCGAAGAAGTTGATTCCGAGGCGGAATGCTTGGCGGACGGTGGCAATTGCGTCAGATTCAGAGATGGGCCCGAAGACATTGCCTAGAGGGGAGGCGCCGAATCCCACACAGCTGAGCTTCAGACCCGTATTACCCAGAGGCCGGAGTTCTAGTGGAATCGAATTTGTAGCAGCCATTGTTAAAGAGTGGAGAATATTGGGGCAGTTTACTGGAAACTGAAGGATAAATTAAATTAAAATGATGCATTAAGATGTTCACATTGGTACTAAAATATTGAATGTCAATTTTACCCTTATATATTAAGCTATATGTCCAACATATCCTTATTTAATTTTAGTTTTGTTAATAATTAATTAATAATATTAATTTAATTTATTCAACATGAAATTAAAAATCCATTTGTCAATAATTATCTAGATTAATTTTTTTAATATTACATCAACTTTTATTAACACCATTAATTCAATTTATTCAATATGAAAATTGAAAAATAGGTGTTGTTTAAAGAACTCAACGGTGGCCTTAAATTCCCATTTTGCGATTAAAGAAAATAAAAATATATTCAATTTTTTCAACATGAAATTGAAAAACGGGTTTTGTTTAAAGAACTTAAATGATGGCCTTAAATTCTCCTTTTGAGATTAAAAAAAAAAAAAATCTTTTTACCTGGTTAATAGCATTAATTCAAAATGAAATTGAAAAATGGATGATGTTATCAACAGCATTAGTTCAATTTATTCTACATGAAATTGAAAATGGGTGTTGTAAAGTCCCAGAAATTTTCATAGAATAGAATTAATTGGTTCTATATGTTTGTTTTTAACATTTTGGAAAAGATAGAGACTAAAGTGTATATATATTAAATTTATTTTTATATGGATCAAATATTTAGATATTGATAGAGCAATGATAAGTATATAGATATTGGGTTCGTTGGATAGATAGTAATTAATCGTGCATATTAGGCTGGAGAAAATATTTATTCAAATAAGCGGATCCAAATTATTGAAATCGAAAGTTATTGTCTTAAATTATTAATTAATTAAGCTGAGTGACACTTGTAGCAAGTTTGAAGGTAAGATGTAAATTGATTTTTATTAGATAAGGATTTTGTATTTAAAAAAATTATAATAATGAGACGTGTACTAAGATGATGGAAAAAGGTGTCAATTGCTTTTATTTTAATTTACCTTGAATTTGGGAAATGACAAGGATAGCTGCCACGTTATTGTTGAATAGAAAATGAAGAGATTGTGAGGCTTTGACTTTAGGAATTGGTAGGATAACTTGTCATGTGTCTTGGATATGAAATGTGGTAATTTTGATTGTACGAATCTCAGGATTGTGACTTTTTTTTTGGGGGTGGGGTGGAGTGGGGGAAGGTATTTTACTTATTTTAATCCTATCAAATTCAATTTCCCCTTTACAATTTAAATACCTTACAAAAATATATTCATTATCTACTCGAGAAGAAGGAAAAAAATAAAAATAAAAGAAGAGAGAAAATACAGATATGTATTATTGTGGTAGCAAGTAGAAATTAAATATTTGGGAACGTGAATTTCTTGTTTTTCTTCTCTTCCAACAATCATTTTTATCGATCAAGGTAGGATATCGAGGTGCAGTTGTTTTATTTCGTTTAAATTATTTTCTTTTATGTTGATGGATTATTATACTTATGAAAGTTAAAGATATGTTATGATATGTATGATAAGGTCATCCGGTATCAAACATATGATATAGTATGTATTGAGGTCATATCGATTTTCTAAAGATATGATGACAGTATGATTTTTCTTGACGCATGAATTTAATATTTTTATTCGGAATTGCACATAATTAGTGTCATATTGAGTATTCTCATATACTCATCCATTTTATTTTCTCATACCTCATAGGTTAGAACGGGTCGTTGGTTGGCTAGTGATAAGGTGCAGTCGTGGTGTCAGGATTTATGGAATTCAATAAAAATAATCTGGTGTAATAAGACATTTTTTTTATTTCATCAATTTCTTAGTTTTATCTCGTAAGGATTTTTATTTACAAGTCTAAGACGTGTTTTACTGAGTTATAAATGTAAAACTATGTTATGGTTTATTAGTGAAATTAACATTTATTTATTTATCTAATAAATGCGATATGCACGTTTTTTCTTTTTAGTATTTATTTGGTTATGAGTTTTTAAATCAATTAAATTGTGCCCGTTAATTTCATAAATGTACACTGTTAAAGTTAATAGTTTTGGTAGCGACTTGAATGAATATAAAAATTTGGATCGTTACAGATTGGTATCAAAATTTTATGTTTAATTTTCTGTAGATCCATATGTATTTTCATAACTTGAGATTAAAAAAAAATCATGAACACTGACTGTCACTGTTCACCGTGAATGGTGACAGCTTGTCACTATTCCACGTGACGTGAACAGTGAAAAAAAATAAAATAAAAATTGTTAATTTTGAAGTGTATTTCTAACTATTAAAATAATCGTTTTATTTATTTAAAATATGAATTAGGCATGTGTGTATTTTTATTTATTTTTAGTAACTAGTATTTTATTTTCAATAAAAAAAAACTTGATTTTATTTTGTAATAATTAGTCATGGATGATGGTTGATAAATCTTCTTTAATATTTCTTCGACTATTGTACCTTTATTGACCCATATATAATAATAATAATAATAATAATAATTTTTGAAGAAGATATATGAATTTAAGGATGATGTCAATTTAAAGTTCTTAAAAATGTGAAAGATTTTTGACACTCAACGACCACCAATCGACCACCCTCCGACGACTCTAGATATGTAAAAAGGTAAGAAGATGTGTTTATTTAAACATTTTATATAATTTACATTTTTAAATTACATACTTTTAAATTTTAAGACATGCATGTTTTTCCCCACTAAATTCATAATATGTATTACGATAGTATATGTATAACATGTTAGACTTAGTACAGGTATGTGACGTGTGAATTTATACTGATTTTAGGATATGGTACCACCTACCCATACAAATTTGATGCGTAATTTGTTGCGAGCATTATAAGAGTTGAGCAGACAGAATCAAGCACTTCTACCACAAAATGCACCGCTACTGCAAGACGCATCTCCGTTTGTGCCTGGAGCCGTTTAAGTGGTTGAGCAGTTTCGTAGGTACAAGCCTCTTACTTTTGACGGTAGTTCTGACCCACGGCTGTAGTGGAATGAATTAGAGGTCTAGAGTGCATCTTTCGACACATTGCTTGTACGGATGCACGGAAGGTACTATGCACAGAGTTTATGTTTGTTGGAGCGGCCAATCACTGGTGGGAATTCGTCTCAAGCACTAAGACCGAAGAGCAGTAGCGTAACATGACTTGGGAGCAGTTTTAGGAGGAAGTGATGTCGAAGTACTTTCCACGGGCTTTGAGAGACTTCTAGGAATCAGAGTTTCTACAGCTCAAACAAGGCAACTTATCGCTTACTGATTACGAAAGACAATCTGAGCAGTTCTCAAGGTATGCCCCACACTTGGTAGATAAGAAGTTAAGAAGATAAGGAGGTTTGAAAATGGACTACGTCCAGAAATCGACATGATTATTATGTCACATCGTTTCACTTCATATCGTGAAATGTTGGAGAGGGTTCATGCCATTTCATATTAGAGGACTACATTTGAGTAGTATGCCCACTAGGGCAAGGAGGCATTGGGAAAAAGAAAGTGGAATGATCAGAACAAGGATAGACGTAACTGGCAGAATAAAAGACCAGAATAAAAGACCAAGCACAGGAGTTAGTATCGGTAAGACGAGAGGTAGTATTACACCATGTCCTAAGTGTAATAAACTTTATAGGGGTTAATGCTTATTTGGAAAGAACATGTGTTTTCGGAGTGGTTCGATACATTGCTTTAAACTGTACAGAGCCTCCAAAGAAGAAGGAGGGCGATCAGGACAAGAACAAGAAAGTGAAGGAAAGAGTTTTTGCACTGAATCAGCATGAGGCGGAGCAGGATCCGAATGTGATCGCAGTTATTTTATTTGAAGTACCTATTTATGTTTTTTTTTTCAATTTTGCATTCTCCATCGCCAAGTCTAACACTATAGATACGAAAATAGGTATTCTATTTGACGTAGCGGAAGATTATAGGAAAGATGAACAACCTCACAAAGATGAGAGAAAACTCACGAAAATTTTATTCAATTCAATAATCTCCTGCCTCAAAGGGTTTAGAATACTTTAAATAGTAAAACCCTAGCATGATTCGAAAAAGAAATAACAAAAATAAAAAACGATATTTTTTCATAAATGGAAAAATTCGAGCTAACAATTTAGATGGAAACTCCTAAGATTCTGGATCATTCTCCAACAAACGAAATATGAATCCGAATTTGATTGAATGAGATATTACCAAAATAAAAATTACCATAAATGGTAAAAACGGGCCTAAATGATGGAATCTGCCCAAAATTCGACGTACTTCATGGCCGAAGGCGATGAGTTGTGATAATTGGCCCGTTTTCAATCGAATTAGGCTAGCAATTCGTAAAAAATGGACAAACCCAAAGTTATCATGGAATCTTTTTTTTTCCTTTGCGATCCCACCTCATCATGAACTCTAACTCCCTATGCATTTCAGCACTATTATTATCTGATGTACCTGCTTTCTGTACTTTTTTATTAGGGGGGCTACAAATTCTTTTATCTCTACATCCTTCGCTGTTAAGTCTAACTTTGCATGTGTGAAAACGAACAATGAATTAAAGGTTAGCATACCTTCAGGAAAAACTCTTTGCACAAATCAGATGACAAAGGCGATAAAGTCAGAAATTGACGGAAGGCACTGTCGGCAAACTTATACCTTTTATAGATGAAAGAATTCGACGTTATTCTAGGCATGGACTGTTTGTAACTCAATCATGCGATCATTCGATGTCACGAGAAAAAAAGTATTGTTTTACAAACCCGAGGAGGAAGAGTTTCGTTTCTTTGGAGCAAGGTTTAAGTTTTTACCTAGCATTGTATCGGCTTTACAAGCGGAGAAAATGATGAGAAAAGAGTCATGCCATGGATTCTTAGTTATTATCATCGGTTCCAAACACGTAGAAATAATTGTTAATGATATTAACGTTGTGCGAGACTTTGTAGACGTATTCCCAGAAGATCTACCAGGCATTCCACTAGATAGGGAAGTGGAATTTACAATTGACTTGGTTCCCGGTGCGACACCATTTTCTAAGGCCCCGTACAGAATGGCACCAAAAGAACTTCAAGAATTGAAGTTACAGTTGGAGGAGTTGCTGGAAAAAGGTTTCATTCGACCGAATATATCTCCTTGGGGTGCTCCTGTACTTTTTGGGAAGAAGATGAGGATGTGCATTGATTATCGAGAGTTAAATCATCTAACTATCAAAAATAGATATATGCTTCCAAGAATAGAAGATTTATTTGACCAGTTAAGGGGTGCAACAGTGTTTTCAAAGATCGACTTGAGGTCAGGGTATCATCAGCTGAAGGTTAAGACAAGCGACGTACCGAAAACTGCTTTCAGAACTTGTTACGAACATTATGAATTCACTGTCATGCCATTTGGTTTAACTAATGCTCCATCTGTATTTATGGATCTAATGAATAGGGTGTTCCAGCAGTACTTAGACCAGCTTGTCATAGTATTTATTGACAACATACTCGTGTACTCTAAAGATAAGAAGAAGCATAAGGAACAACTCCGGGTAGTACTCGAAGCTTTGAAGAAATAGAAATTATATGTCAAATTCAAGAAATACGAGTTTTGACTCGATCAAGTGGGTTTCCTTGATCACGTAGTTACCGCTCAAGGAATTGAGGTAGATCAAGTTAAAGTGGAAGCAGTAACTAATTGGCCTAGACCGATCAGTGTAGGTAAAGTTCGTAGTTTCTTAGGGTTGGCTAGATATTATTGGAGATTTATTGAGGGTGAAAATATGAGGTCCGATGACTCAGTTGACTAGAAAGGGTGTGCAGTTTCAGTTGACGGAAAAGTATGAAAAATGTTTTTAGGAACTGAAGCAGAGATTAGTTTCGGCTCCTGTATTGACGATACCGAAAGAATCTGATAGGTTAGTAATTTATAGCGATGCCTCGAAGCAGGGTTTGGGCTGTGTTCTGATGCAACATGGAAATGTGATTGCTTATGCCTTGAGACAATTGAAGCAATATGAACAGAATTATCCTACGCATGACTTGGAACTTACAGCAGTAGTTCACGCTTTAAAAATATGGCGTCATTATTGGTGGGAAGTGTGAAATCTATACGGACCATAAGAGTTTCAAATACTTCTTCACATAGAAAGAATTGAATATAAGACAGATGAGATGGTTGGAGTTAGTGAAAGATTACGACTGTACAATTCTTTACCATCCGGGTAAAGCTAACGTAGTCGCAGATGCCTTAAATAGGAAGACAAGATCGCAGTTAGCAGTTTTACCCACTATGCAGGAACACTTGATAAAGGACTTGAGAAACTGCGATTGAAAGTCATCACGCCGCCAACTCAGGCTACAGCAAAAATAAAAGCATTTATGATTCAACCTACTATTCGAGATCGAATTAAGGAAGCACAAGATAAGGATCCATTCCTAGAGAAAATTAAGGCTGATGTTGGTTCAAACAAACGTATAAGGTTTGAAGTATCCGCAGATAACGCGCTGACTTTTAGAGGAAGCTTGTGTGTACCTAAAGATGAAAGTATAAGAAACGAGATATTGAAAGAGGCCCATTCCACCCCGTATACTACATATCGTGGCAATACGAAAATGTATCGAGATCTCCGAGATACATTTTGGTGGAGAAATATAAAGAGAGGAATTGTTGAATTGGTGTGTTCGTAGAGAAATGTATTGTCTGTCAGTAAGTCAAGGCAGAACATCAAATGCCATCATGACCTAAAAAATCGTTGGATATTCTAGAATGGAAATGTGAACACATAGCGATGGACTTCGTGGTGGGCTTTCTGAGGTCAGCAAGAGGTCAAAATGTTATTTGGGTAGTGATTGATAGTTTGACGAAGTGTGACCATTTTCTACCAATCAAAGTAAATTTTAATATGGAACAGTTCGCACAGTTATATATCAGAGAAATTGTTAGATTGTATGGAGTTCCAGTCATCATTATTTAAGTTAGAAACCCGAGGTTCACATCGAAATTTTGGAAAACTTTACACGGAGCCATGTGGACGAAATTGAAATTTAGCACTGATTATCATCCACAGACAGATGGACAATTGGAAAGAACTATTCAAACTCTTGAAGATATGTTGAGGGCATGTGTTTTGGATTTTGGCGGTAGTTGGGAGACACATCTACCGTTAGTGGAGTTTGCTTATAACAATAGCTTCCAGACTACTATAGGCATGGCCTTATATGAAGCTCTTTATTCTAGAAAGTGCAGATCTCCTATCCATTGAGATGAGGTTGGAGAGAATAGAATTTTGGATCCCGAAATTGAACAAATAGTTGAGACGATTGATAAAATTAGAGCAAGAATAAAGACAGCACAAGACCGACAAAAAAGTAATGCTGATGGTAGAAGAAAGGATTTGGAGTTTCAAGTGGGTGATAAAAATTTTCTGAAAGCAGCACCAATGAAGGGAGTATTAAAATTTGGTAAAAAGGGAAAGTTGAGACCACGATATATTGGACCTTTTGAAATTCTTGAAAGGATTGATGTTGTGGCTTATCGACTTGCCTTGTCAGCTGAACTCGCAGCAATGCATAATGTGTTTCATATTTCGATACTTAGAAAATATGTTCATGATCCTAATCATGTGGTGGGTTATTAGACATTGGAGGTACGAAGAGACTTATCATAAGAAGAAATCCCGACGAAGATCTTGGATAGAAAAGTGCATCGACTTAGAAATAGAGAAGTTC
This sequence comes from Fraxinus ornus, assembly GCA_903798235.1. Taxonomy (NCBI): domain Eukaryota; kingdom Viridiplantae; phylum Streptophyta; class Magnoliopsida; order Lamiales; family Oleaceae; genus Fraxinus; species Fraxinus ornus. The sequence goes on along the minus strand of CAIGRF010323141.1, from coordinate 33,432 downwards.
TTCTAGTCAAGGTCCAATGGCGAAATCATGGACTTGACGAGTCAACTTGGGATAAGGAAGGAAACTTAAAACCAAGTATCTAGAACTCTTCGATTAGCCAAGGTAATTTTCGAGGGCGAAAATATTTCAGCAGGGGAGATTGTAAAGTCCCAAGAATTTAGGGATATTGGGACTAAAGTTAGGGACTAAAGTGTATATATATTGAATTTATTTTTATATGCGTCAAATATTTAGATATTGATGAAGCAATGATAAGTATATAGATATTGGGCTCGTTGGATAGATCGTAATTAATCATGCATATTAGGCTCGAGAAAAAATTTATTCAAATAAGCGAGGTCCAAGTTATAGAAGTCGAAAGATATTGTCTTAAATTATTAATTAATTAAGTTGAGTGACACGTGTAGCAAGTTTGAAGGTAGATGTAAATTAATTTTTATTAGATAAGAATTTTGTATTAATTTTTTTTTATAATAATGAGACAACACGTATGCTAAGATGATGGAAAAAGTGTCAATTGCTTTTATTTTAGTTTGCCTTGAATTTGGTACATGATAAGGATAGCCGCCACGAGATTGTTGAATAGAAAATGAACAAATTTTGAGGCTTTGACTTTGGGAATTGGTAGGATAGCTTGTCATGTGTCCGTTGGATATGAAATGTAGTAATTTTGATTGTATAAATTTTAGGATTGTGACTTTTTTTTTTTTTGGAGGGGGCGGGGGGGAGAGGTATTTTACATATTTTAATCATATCAAATTCAATTCCCCCTTTACAATTTTAAATACCTTGCAAAAATATAATCATTATCTACCCAAGAAGGAAAAGAAAAAAAGAAAGAGAAAATAGAGATACGCATTATTGTGGTAGCAAGTAGAAATTAAATATTTGGGAACGTGAATTTTTTGTTTTTCTTCTCTTCCAACAATCATTTTTATCGATCAAGGTAGGATATCGATGTGCAGTTGTTTTATCTCGTTTAAATTATTTTCTTTTATGTTGATGGATTATTACACTATGAAAGTTAAATATATGTTATGATATGGCCATCCGGTATCAAAAATATGATATATTATGTATTGAGCTCTTACCGATTTTCTAAAAATATGATGACGGTATGATTTTTCTTGACTCATGAATTTAATATTTTTATTCGGGATTGCACTATTAATTCGTGTCCTATTGAGTATTCTCATATACTCACCCATTTTATTTTCTCATACCTCACAGATTAGAACGGGTCATTGGTTGGCCAGTGATGAGGTGCAGTCGTGGTGCCAAGATTTATGGAACTTAATAAAAATAAGGGAAAATCGCAGCCACGATACCTAACCTTTCACTTTTTAGCAGACTTTGCCCAAACTTTTCATTTGTACCACCCACGGTATCAAACATTTAAACAATTCGCACTCGAAATCCAAGATAGAAATCGTTAGTTTGACTATTAATTGACCAATAATTAAATATTTGACCAATTGTTAAAGGGTAAATACATAACTTTATATTTTTCATATGAAAAAAAAAAAATAATTAAATTAAAAAAA
>CAIGRF010323141.1:0-14918 GCA_903798235.1 Fraxinus ornus | reverse complement strand
TGTTTAAGATTTTTGTAAGTAGATATGTATAGTTAATTTTGTTTTTGTAGATTTAGTATTTCTCTATGTGCGTGCATATGTGTTTTTGTTATTTAACCTTTGAATTAAGTGGAGTTTGGCCAAAAACTTAATTTGATGTGTAAGTATTTGTGTTCTTCTAAAATAATGAAAACGAGGGTTTTTTATGAAACATTATTTCTTTTATACAAATGTACGTAATGAAATTTTATAATACAATTTTCCATCTAACCTTAATATTCAAGACGCTAATATTACCTTAAAAATACCACAACCCGTGCATTGCACGGGTATAAAACTAGTTCTCGTCAAAAGGCACCCTTATAAGGTTGCGATAACATGTTCATTTTTACGTTGATGAGGTTACTTGCGAGGTTAGTCGCACAAAGGTATTATGTAAGGCATTTTTTAAGTAGATTTTTTTGAATAAATTTAGTGAAAAATGATATTTTGGGACAATGTACGGTTAAAAAGTTGAAGGAAGTTACAAATCGACGTGCAAAATTATTTTATTGAGAGAATATGGTGATTGAAAATAAATTTGATTTTATATAAAAAAAAAATTATAAGAAACAAGGACTTAATATATAGAACAATGCTACAGTTACAGAAAAAAATTTGTAAAAATAACAGAACACACACACATGGGGGGTGGGCCCCATTTTTTATAATAATATTTTATTCACATGGGGCCCACCCCCATGTGAGTTTCTGACATTTTTACAGATGAAATAGTTCTATACAAGTGGTTTAATTGTAATATATATGTGGTCCACATTGCTCCAATTATATGTGGGGAGTGCTTTTAGCCCCCAGGGCACATCTCCAAGTGGTAAAAGGAGAAGGTGGAAAAGTTCCAACTTTACTTGAGGCTGTCGCTTCAAGGGTTCGAATCCTAAAATATGGATTTGATTCTTGGGCTTTGCAAGTGTACAAGTAGTCTTCCACCATGTACCTTTGGAGGCATAACCTGCGATTTACCTCATTCACCGAGGCCCATGACAAGGCAGGATATGACAGGTGGGGGTCTCCAAGGTTGGGGTTCAACCTTTACATGTGAGTGCTTTTATTCTCAAAAATCTATTTTCTATGTAAAGTGTATCAATATAAGAAAAAAGAAAAGGAAAAAAAATGTATAATGGGAAACCTCGTCACCACGAACTGTCTCTTTGGAGCATAGAAGTTTGAGCCCCAATTTTTAAAAGCACATTTTATAAAAAGTGAATTTTTTTTTTTTCAAAAAGTCAAAAATACGTAATTGAAAATAGTGGACAATTTTAAATTTACGTCCAAAATTATTTTATTATGAGAATATGTGTTTCGACTTTGAGGAAAAGAAAAATGAATTTTAAATAATGGAGCTCAAATATGAAAACAGTGAAAATTGGAGTATTGCCATTGTTATTTCGTAGCCCCAACCCTTGCTAAATGTATATAATTCATCGAAAATAATATCTCAGTAAAGAAGAGACATATTTTGGAGCGCCTATATATAATTCATCCGAAATAATATTTTCAATTTTCAGAGACCAGTTGGCTTGAACGAAGTAAAGTAATTAAAATTAAATAATAATAATAATAATAATTATTATTATAGAATTAAAATTATGTATCTCTACAATTATCCCACACTAATAATATCCATAAATCAAATTTAAGGTTGAATTATGGGTGAAATTCCTCAGTCAAATAAATTAAGTGATAAAATCGAATTCTGAATGGCGTGATGAAGTCGTAATAAAAACTACCTCAGTCGGAGGTAGTTTTCCAATAACTTAACTTGGAAGAAAACACTTTTGTGACCAATCTTTTTTTTTTTTTAAATTGATTGAATTATATGTTAGAAGTTTAGAGCTTACGTATAGAGTTCACCTCTCGCTTATAGATTTTTGGATTACTTCTTGTTGGGGATGTCTTCTATAATCGTAAGAGAGAAAAGTAGAATAAGAAGTTAAAAATGCAACAATTTCGAACTTTGTTACATCTGACTTCAAGACACATGACGATACTTTTTTTAAAACGTTAATTTTTTCCCCGCAATTCAGTGATGCATTCAAGCAAACAAATACGCTCTTCCAAGATAAAATAAAGTCTTTTAATGGTTGTATGTGTAGTGCATCCACAAAAATAATCCAATCACCGAAGATTTTGAAGTCAATACTCGAAGTTTTTACTTTATCTCTGCAGTATAATAAAATACAAACCATGTTAAAGAAGAAATGATGCAACAAAATTGGTATTTTTTATGTTAGAAAGTGTAGAAATGGTAGAGAGATTTCATGTATACTTATCTAAGAACCATTTATCCTATATATTGATTTATTGAAAACCCTTTCCATAAGTCAAAAGACTCACAACCATTGAAATGTGACTTTTCAATTGAAATTACAACTGAAAATGTCAAAAGAAACGAGCAAAAACAGTTCTAGACACCAAGAGCCACCATAAACAAGTGCATTGGCAAGTGCACGCGTCACCCGGACAAAATTCTAGCACATGCATGCTCAAGTACCAATATGTTGACCAAGTTTCGTGTTTCCGACCCTGGTTTGATCATTGTGTTGGTTTCAGAAGATGGAATGTCTAATGTTTTTTAATTGGATTATTGCAAGCAAAACGAATGGGGTGCGCTTTGGAAGAAGTAGTCTGTTATCGAACCGTCTTATTGAAAATATCAAGAGCATCTCTCAATACTTAAAGTTTCATGTCTGAAGCGAATTTTCAAGAAATTTCTCGAGTTTTTCTAAAAACAGCTCTCCGAAGTCAAATCAAGTCCACGACATCTAAGTTTGTAATTTTTATCTTTAACCCATCAACCAATGTCCAAATCTATTCTTTTCGAAAATCTACTTTTACTTACTTTTTAAATACACATTTTCTGAACCAACTATTTATAAACGCTTATAGACTTAGTCAAGCAAGCATACGTGAATACGTGCAGCATCATGTAGATATAACTTTGACGGTCAATGGAACGACTTCAAATCATGCCTTTTTTTTAATTTGCTTTTGCTTTTCTATTTGTTGTTATTACTACTTTCCGTAATAAAATAATCAAACATTTAATCGATAACAATAATTTCTCAACCCTAAAATTTTAATTTTATTTGAATTTCTACTCTAATATGCCAGTATGGTACATATCCTTTTAGGGCAACCCTTTGACTTTATGGTTGGAAGCTTGCTGTTGACTAATTAAAATACAGCCAAATCAAGAGTCAAGAAAAGACGAGGAAATTCATTTCTGCATGCATACGAGTCATTACTACTCAACTCAAAGAAACAATGAAGTCGAAAAATCAATTGTAAAAAAGTGATTTTTTTTTTCCCTTTTAAATACGATCATATGCTTTAGATTTTCGGAAGTTTTATTGCTTGAATTTTGCGCAATCAGGTCATCCAACTTCTATTTTCTTGTAAATTTTGATCATCATCTTTAATTTGGTGTAATCTGAGCATCCAATTTCTAATTGCTTGTAAATCTAATAATTCTATTTACCGTTGTCAGTTTAACTAGCCTAATATGTTGAGATTGATGGTAAACCTCATGTTTGAAAGTGTTTTATAGATATTGGTGATGTGCGTTCTTGTTCAATGTGGACATACACGTCAATCATCCGTTAATTTTGACGGTTCGATCAATGTAGTACGTTAGAGTGGAAATCCAAATCCTATATGAATTATCCAAATACAACTTTGCTAAAAATTGAGCGACCTGCCGTGCAACTAAGCTCAATGCGCGACACGACATAAATATAATAATGAATAAAGATCACAGACCTTAAAAAAATTGGGATGTATTTATAAAAAAATATGGTTTGAAAATAAATTCCCCAATTATAATTATGTGTAAGGATGTATTATTGCCACGAACACGACACCATTATCCACCGTAATCATTAGCCAATATAAAGCGTAACAATTAATAAAAATTCAATTAAGCTATATGTATGACAATATACATGACATTTCCTCTACGTGAAATAAATATGTGCAGTGATGTGATGAATGTATACAAAATAAAAAATGTAGATCTTGCCACGTGAAAAAGTGTAAAAGTTTATGTAAAGGAGAATGTAAGTGTAGCATGATTAATAAAAATTTAAGAAAATTTAGCGTATTAGAGGGTAATAACATTCAGTATCATTGATATTTAATATCAATTTAGGTGACAACACTTGTATCATTAAATATAAATTCAATTAAATACAAGAATTTATGATTCATTTATTTGTACCTATGATATGCTGACATCTAAACTGATCTTTAACATTACTAATACCAGATAGCATTAATTCTTGAGTTTTGCTATTAGTACATTGGTGTTGACACTCAGGTGTACAGTCCATCAAAATAGGAGGGTTCACGCCCAATAAAAAAAATCATGAACCCCTCTATTGTAAGGAAAGCTATACACCGAGGTGTTCGATTGACAAATAGAGAAGCCCTTAACTCTTATTCAATAGACAATGGGCATGCCAACTTTTACAATTTGAAAATTAATTACTAGTCGCATCGCTAAGTTTCAGCCACGTATCTAATGTGGATGCCATATATTCACTTAATTTTTTGAAGGGCTTTGTTAAGTGTACACCAATTGTGTGAATCTGTTTTTAATTTCAAGTCAATAATTAATTTTAATAACACATTTTATGTGATTCACAACTTTTCAACCACACGTTTTATCAAAATTTAACTTTAATTTACACCAAACATGAGGTTAAGCTTCTCTTTGATATTGGTTAATGGAGGACAAACGATTTTTTTGTTCAATTTGGTGGTCCACTGAAAACATTAATTCAATTCGTGTTTTCTTTGTTCACACAAACTATTGATGTAATGTAAAACAAACATGATCACATATTACATAGACCAAGGTGGGAGTGACTATTAGTTTTGATTGCAATTATACACAAGAATTGTCAAATGACTCAAATTGAAATAAAAGTGTAATTCCAGTGGTCAGAATGGAACAAGTTTAATTTGAATGACCCACATAAACAGACCTATAAGTTAGGTGACCTCCAATGAAACAGAGGAAGGTGAACACGTTTTCTCTGTGGTCTTTTGCCTATAAAACGCGCCAACTATCCCTCAAATATCTTGTTAATACGCATAAAGCAAGCATAGTAGCATACATATAGAGAGAAAATTTAATCCGTTCAAATTTTTGAGTTCTGATCATCATCACAAACAATTCTTGATCAATACTAAAAAATGGTGATGATTGATCAGTATATTTTGGGTGGATTTGTTGCTTCTCTATTTGGATTGGTTTTGTTGTATAACTTGAGAAGAAAGATAAAGAAGAACAATGGTTCAAAGATTTTACGTAAAGATCATTGCATTAAGACCTCCGATGACGAAATTCTCCGGCCTGTGGTCGACGCCGGAAAAACAGACGTGATTATTGTCGGTGCCGGTGTCGCTGGAGCGGCGTTGGCTTATGCACTTGGAAAAGTAAGGAAATCAATCCTGATTTTCCGCGATTTTATCTCTATTTTTTATCATTTCATGTTTTAATAACAATTTCTGGTTGCTGAAGAAAGCTGTTACAATTTCTTATTCTCTTTGATTTCTAGGGTTTTCTTTTTGGTGTTTGTTACGTGTTTACTTATACTGAAACATTATTTGGTGTTTCTATTGAAGTTATAAGGTGGTTTGAACGGGTTCGTACAGAAAATTAACGAAAAGTTATTTTCTGTGAATTAGTATAAATAAGTAACTCAATACATTTTTTTCCTTCGTTTTCCTGCATTTTCTAATTCAAAGATGCAATTAAATTCTTATTTGTTTGTTATTTTTTCAATTAGTCGTAAATATATACTTGGACAGTAATTTTATTGATGAGTTTATGAATTACCATTAGTCCTGTTATTGCTAGCTTTAGGCTCTAAACATTTTGTGCCTTCAAAGTCTTCTGGTTAAGATCCCTCTCTTTTAAGCAAGCCAAAAGTTGATTTGCTTGCAAGTGTGTAACGATAAGCTAGTTCTCATCAACTAAAGCATATGGAAGATTATGAAACTGAGGGGGGGGCATTGTCCGCCGGTACATTATTCCTAGTTAATTTGTAATGTATTTTTCAGTTTCGGCCCCCCCAAGATTTTGACTCGCCCCAAAATTTTGAAATTTTTTATTTTTTCTTCCATTAATAAATATTGAGCAAATAACTTACATTTTAAAATTCAACCATACAAAAATCTTAAATCTAAACAAAAGATCTAATAGTTACTTAAATAAATAAATAGCACAAATCCAATCCAAAATCTAAGTTCCCAATTCCCAAGCCCAACTAATTAAAACCCAATTCCCAAACTGGTTTATGCATAATGCAAGTTTACTTGTTTTGTCTAGTGTATAATTTTGATTTATCATTGAAAGGAAGATGTTGGGATTGAGATTGTGATTTGTGACTGGTGCATTGAGAATGACAAAATTGAGAAGACCAGAAGTTGATTTCGTCATTTAGTATGTTCAATCATAATAAGTCTTATTTTTGCATATTTGAATTTAAGAATTAAGTAGAGTAGTTGCTGTTAGTTTGTGTAATTGTGTTAGTTATTGAATATTTGAATTCTTAGTTAAAAAAAAAAAAAAAAANTATTTTCCTTACTAGTTGATTGTGTAATCTTTCATTTTATGCGTATTTTCTTTTACAGTTACTTGTAATCATATAAATAGGATCTTCTACATTGTAATATTTAAAAGACCATAATAATACAATTTATATTTCTTGACAGTAGATTACGTGAAATCAATTCTAGTCAATACTACAAAAATGTGACGCATGTAGAACGTCGCTTAGATTATCCTAGCGATAATGATACGATGATAGATAACATATTGACGAAGAGATTACTTAAGGAAGACTAAATAATCTTATTGAGGATGATCGTGATTTAGATAATAGTCGTGTCATATCAACTGTTCTTCAAAAGAAGTCGTTCAAGCATCGCAACTCAACTAATTGTTTTCTACAAAATGTAAAAGTATATATCAAATGTGGTATACGAATTGCTTGAAATTAAGATTGGGCTTGAGTTCTTTTTGAGTACAAAGAAAAAGAAAGTGACTTTACAAAATTTTAAGTATTTAACCAATTGTTATTTTATAATATTCGCTGCGTCCTAAAGAATTTTAAATGAAATTATTATCTTATACATTTAGTGAGAATATTAATTCAACACATTGGCTTGAGTAAAAATTGATAATTTTTTTTTATTTAAGCAAGATTGTTAATTAATTGAATTTTCCTGTATGAAAGTTTACCGTAAGTATTTTCAATTATAAATCAGTTTTTTACATATAATTTATTTTTAACTCGAGAGAAAATTTGTTTTAGTTTTTTATTATAAGTGATTTTAACTTATACAGTTTTTTTACTTAATAAGCAATTTTTTTTACTTATGAATGATTTTTCTACTCATAAGTAATTTTTTACTTATAAGTGAATTTTCAACTAATTTTTTCTTAATTCATAAAATAGTGAAAACTTAACACGGTCTAAACTTGCCTCATTAATTTAAAGTATAAAAAATAAAATTTATTATACATGGGCTATGCCCTTGTTTGAGCTCCATTATTTGAAAAAAAAAAAAAAAAAATGATTTTGGAATAGTGTTTTTTGGAGCACGTGTGGTTAAAAAGTAAGAAAAATTTTGGGTTTATGTATAACATTATTTTATAGAGAAAATGTATGGTTGATAAAAGGAGAGGGAAAATAAATTAAAATTTAATGGGGGTCAAACATTGGCTTAATTTTATAGTTCAAGTGTTTACTTAATTGAAAATGATTATGTCATTGTTTGGCCCCTATTTTGGAGAATTTATAAATTTTAGAATAGGTATTGACGAGAGAATGTGTGATTGGAAAATAATGAAAATTTTTAGATTTGTGTGTAATATTATTTTATTTGAAGGATGTGTGATTAAAATTAAGAAAAAGTAAAATTTTAAAAAGTTTTGCTCGTGCATGAAAAAGTCAATTAAGTGAACTTTTACTTTTTACCCTTTTAAAACTAATTCACGGAAAAGTCTAATTAGTGAAATTAATCTGACAACCCTTATAATTTCAAATTCTTGTTTCTTTGAAGAAAATTCGAAATTCTTTACTAATTGTCCTCTGTACTGTTTTCTGGTTAGTGTAAGACTTGAACAAGGAACGGTAACATCCTTGCTTGAAGAAGAAGGGACAATCAAAGGAGTGCAATACAAGACTAAGAATGGCGAAGAAATGACTGCAAGCGCTCCTCTCACCATTGTCTGCGATGGCTGTTTCTCAAACTTGAGGCGCTCTCTTTGTACTCCGAAGGTGAATACTATGCCTAATTACACTACAGTAACTATAACAATTTAGAGCATGTTTAGTATGCAGTACATTAAAAATCACAGTCCGAAGTTTTTCAGTTGTTAGTCATGTGAAGTTCTTCTTTTTTATTTATTTTTAAAGTTCCTTAGTTTTCCCTGAATTGGAGTTAGCTTGAATTTCCATTCACCATGCATGTTTTATTGGATTTAAGCACTGTATTCATTCCTCTATCTTCTTTACCTCTATAAGCAAAAGTCTAGATTAAATGTAGGTGGACGTCCCCTCGTGTTTTGTCGGTTTGGTCCTGGAAAATTGTGACCTCCCATTTGCAAATCACGGGCATGTTGTTCTAGCGGACCCGTCGCCTATCTTATTTTATCCTATCAGCAGCACTGAAGTTCGTTGCTTGGTTGATGTCCCGGGACAAAAAGTGCCTTCCATTGCCAATGGTGAAATGGCCACATATTTGAAGACTGTGGTGGCTCCTCAGGTACTTATAGTTTACTCATAGAATGACTTCTGCTTATTTTCATTTACTTATTTCTGTTGCATATATTGCTCATTCTGATTGAACTAAGCATCCATCTATTTTTCAGATTCCTTCTCAGCTTTATGATGCATTTATAGCAGCGATTGACAAAGGAAATATAAAAACAATGCCAAACAGAAGTATGCCAGCCAACCCTCATCCCACTCCGGGTGCCCTTCTAATGGGAGATGCATTCAACATGCGACATCCTTTAACCGGGGGAGGAATGACTGTGGCTCTATCAGATATTGTTGTTGTCCGAAATCTTCTTCGACCAATACACGATCTAAATGATGCTGCTACCTTGTCCAAGTATCTTGAATCGTTTTATACCCTTAGAAAGGTGAGAGAGACAGTTTGAACATTTCCATTCTTTTAAATATCCTATTATGACATTGCTGAAGGAATTTGTCTTAAATTCAATATTATGCTTGAGAATTCAAATTCTTTTTGTTTGCAGCCTGTAGCATCTACTATAAATACACTGGCAGGTGCACTTTACAAAGTATTTTGTGCATCACCTGATCAGGCAAGGAAAGAAATGCGCGAAGCATGTTTTGACTACTTGAGCCTTGGAGGCATTTTCTCCAATGGTCCGGTGTCTTTACTATCTGGTCTGAATCCGCGCCCTTTGAGTCTTGTGCTCCATTTCTTTGCCGTGGCTGTCTTTGGCGTTGGCCGCTTATTTCTTCCATTTCCCACTCCAAAACGGATTTGGTTAGGGGCTAGATTGCTATCGGTGAGCGTCTATTGTACTAAAATTTTCTTCTATTCTTCTACAACTGTACCAATAGTTGACAATATTAAGGACAATAAAAAGTTAAAAATCATGTTCATGTTCATAAAAAGATCCAGTATGTGTTTATCAAGTGCATAACTGACGACATCTTTTCTCTTTACAGGGTGCGTCTGGAATTATATTTCCAATTATGAATGCAGAGGGATTTAGACAAATGTTCTTCCCTGCTACTGTTCCAGCCTACTACAGATCTCCCCCAGTTAATTAACCAAGGCAGTTAAATTCTGTTCTTCATTAGTTGTTTCTTTTTATTGCTGTGGTCTTTCCATAAAATACCGTTAGCTTGAGAAAGAGAATACTGTTAAAAGCATTTTTCATATATGCCTAATTCTGAAAATAAAATATTCCATCTCATCTTGTAAGATATGGCATTTGATATAATATAATAAATTTAGAGAGTAAAGTTTTCATGTCTATTGCTTTGTTTCAAAGACTGATAGAACTTAAAAACAAACGGATTCGGATATAGATAGTGGTGTCAAAGGTTCGGGTCAAGTAATCCGGGCCGGGTTGGGTCATCTAACAGTAGATTCAAAACGGTCCTCAGCTAACAATAGATTAGATTCAAAGGTTTGGGTCAAGTCATCCGGGTCGGGTTAGGCCATTTCTATTACTTGGGAACAGAGGTTTCACATTATTCACATTATTTTTACGGCTTAGAATGTGTACGTGATTTATGTTTTATTAATATCAATTTGTTTTTTGTTTTTTGAACTCTTGAATCATCACAATCTTGTTACACCTTAAAATATGTCCATGATTTATACGGGTACCAAGTAATTTTTGTTTTTGTGTAAAGGTTACTTGATCAACAGAGATGATGAACAAAGAAAACTCAAAACAAATTGGTTGAATGAATTAAGTATTATTGATAACAACTTGAGACTTATATAGCCATACAAGAACTCTAACTGGAACGAGAAAAAAAACAGCCCACAAGCTTAGTGGTACCACTACTAGAAAGAGTCAAAAAGATAACAACCCTAAAGAATAGGGGTTTATTCTAACAAAAGATTGAAAAATAGTCCTAAACTCACGCAACCACTTCCAACAATCCCTCCCTTGAACTTATTGCTCTTAACAGACAATTAGTTCACTTCAGGGACAGTACACATTCACAATTCTTTATTAAACTTTCGAAAATCTTCCAACCTTAATGGCTTTGTCATCAGGTCTGCAACTTGATCTCGAGTTCCACAATAAACCAGATCAACAACTCCTTCTTTAGTAAGGTCTCTGAGAAAGTGAAATCGTACATCTATGTGTTTGGACCGACCATGTAAGACTGGATTTTTGGATAGCTTAATGGCAGAACTGTTATCACACATCACAGCAGTACTTCCTTCTTGTAAATGACCGAGTTCCTTCAACACTCTCCTCATCCAAACAGCTTGGCATGCACAAGCTGTCGCTGCCACAAACTCAGTCTCGGTGGTTGATAAAGTAACAATGTGGTTGATAAAGTAACAATAGGCTGCTTTCTTGAAGACCAAGCTACTGCACCTTCACTCATCATGAACACATAGCATGGAGTGCTCTTTCAATCTTCCACATCACCCGCATAATCACTATATGTGAAAGCCAGCAAATCACCAACTCCTCCCTTCTTGTAAGGATTCCATAATTCATGGTTCCTCTTAGATACCTCAATGCTATTTTTCCTGCTTAAAGGTGCAACGCAGTTGGACTAGCCATAAAACGACTAATCAGACTTACAATGAACATGAGATCAGGTCGTGTGGCTGTGAGATACATTAGGCTTTCCACGATCTGCTTGAAATAGGTTTCATCCACTTTGACTCCTCTCTCATCTCTGTATATCTTGTATCCCGGAACTATAGGATTGCAAACTGAATTGCTATCGTTCATGCCAAACCGATTCAACACTTCAACTGTATATTTCCTTTGGCATATAAAAATGCCATCTAACCTTTGTAGAACCTCAATTCCAAGGAAAAATCTCATCTTCCCAAAGTCGATCATATCAAACTATTTCTTCATTGAACACTTAAACTCACACATCATATCTTCATCATCACTAGTGAACAAAAGATCATCAACATAAATACTCACAATGAGAATCTTACTTTCCTTGCTTCGTTTTATAAATAAAGTTTGTTCACTGTGACTTTTTTGAAAGCCCTCCTTAATGAAGTAAGACTCAATTCGACTAAACCAAGCTCTTGGGGCTTGTTTTAGTCTGTAAAGTGTCTTATGAAACTTGTACACCTTCTGCTCACTTCCTCTCTTTTCGTACCCCTTTGGTTGCTCCACATAAACTTCTTCACTTAACTCTCCATGTAAAAATGCAGACTTGACATCTAGTTGATAGAGCTTCCAACCTTTATTCGCAGCAAGTGCTATGATCATCCTCACAGTGTCCATTCTGGCCACAGGCGCATACACCTCTGTATAATCCACTCCATGTCGCTGCGAATAACCTTTAACCACCAACCTTGCTTAGTATTTATCAACTTCTCCGAGCTCATTTAGTTTAGTCTTGTAAACCCATTTTACTCCTATTCTCTTTGCCCCAGCTGGTAACTCTACTAACTTCCAAGTCTGGTTTTTCTCAATGGATTTAATTCTTTCGTCCATGGCCAATCTTCACTTCGAGCTCTTCACTGCTTCCTCAAATCTCACCGGGTCTGAAGATACAACAAATTCCATATTAACCTCCTCTTCTTCTGATAGACCTTCACCTGAATCATAGTCTCCCATCTACAAAGGAGAGTGCATATCTCTATCCTTCCTAGCATTCATGCCTTCTTCATAAGTGGTACTTGAAGAGACATTTCCAGCTTTGGCTTCTTCAACTCCAGTTTCATCAACTCCAACTTCTTCATCTTCTATGTTCGCTTCATGTTCTTCCTCACCATTAGTATTGTTTTCACTGTTTCCCCATTCCAAGTCCATCAACAGCTCCTTTTCGTAGCTTGCATCCCAGTTCCACTAACTTTCTTCCTTGAAGATCACATCTTGGCTCACAATAATTTTCTTAGCAATATGATCATACAAGCTATACCCTTTGGACTTATCACTGACACCAAGAAGCACACAGCTGATACTTTTATTTTCGAGCTTGGTCCTCCTAGCATCTGGAATATGGACATGCCCTACACATCTGAACACTCTAAAGTGCTCTACTGATGGCTTTTCTCCACTCCAGGCCTCCTTTGGGGTCATCTCTTTAACCGCTAGTGTAGGTGACCTATTCAGAACATACACCGTCCATCTCACTGCCTCAGGCCAGAAGGTCTTAGGCACCTTCTTTTCTGACAACATTGATCTCACAAGATTCATCACGGTCCTATTCTTGCGCTCGGCTGCTCCATTTTGCTGTGGAGTGTAAATCGTAGTCAACTGCCTATGGCCAAACCTCGCTCATGTAGTTGACCTATACTCAAGAGGTTATTCTTGAGTTCGGGTTCATAGAATACTTAAAGTGACCACATGAGTTGCTCCATTCATCCTCAGCTTCACACTTTCCCTTTCGAGCACATTCATTTGAGTGTTGTTTCTGAGTTTCACCAAATGCCTGAAAGCTTCATCCATCTCGCTGAATAATGATTTATCTCCACACATGTGGTTCGAGCATCCCGAGTCTAAGAACCAGGCCTCTTTTCTTTTTTTCGTTGTGCATCTCGACATATGACATCAACAAGAGCTCATTCCTCATCAAACTCGACGTAATTCGCCTCCTTGTCCCAGGACGGACACTCATACTTGTAATGATCGAATTGGTGACACTTCAAGCATTCAACCGTGTCTCGATTGAAGCTCTGTCTTCCTCTTCCTCTAAAGGTGTTTCTGCCTCTTCTTCGTGTGGAAAACTTTTCCTCTGAACTCACCTACAAAGCATGTTCTTCACCAACTCTCTTTCGAAACTTTTGTTCATGCACAATCAAAGAGCTTTGCAGCGCATCAATCGTGAGGGAATCAATGTCCTTTGACTTCTCAATAGAGCATACAACGTAGTTGAACTGTTATGTTAAGGAGCGTAGGATTTTCTCCACCACTTTAACATCCTGCATGTCCTCTCCATAGTTTTGCATATCATTAGCAACTAGCATACCTTTTGAGAAGTAATCGGAAACAGACTCACCAACCTTCATTTCCAAAACTTCAAAATCTCGACGAAGTGCCTGGAGTTGTGCACGCTTAGCCCTTGCATTCCCTTGAAACTTTCTCTTCATTGACTCCCATATTTGTTTGGACGTATCCTTTTGAAGAATGGTCTTCAAGATTGATTTGTCAATGGACTGAAAAATGTAGTTTTTCACCTTTAAGTCCTTCAGCTTGAGCTCCTCCAATGTCTTTCTCTGTGAAGCCGTCAAAGCTTCTCCAGCAGCAAGCTCAGAGTACCCATTTTCGATGAGATTCCAATACTCCTTCGACCTCAGAAAACTTTCCATTAATATACTCCAGTGATCGTAATCTCCATCAAACTTGGGAATGCTGGCCTGAGCGAAACCGGTGCTTCCTTCTGCTTCCATATCTCAATCACTCCTCAAGTGTTTCACTCGTTTTCTTACGTTAAGATACTGCGGTTCCTAACCTCGTACACTTAATCTCTCACGATCAGGCCCCTGTGTGTGGCTCTGATACCAATTTGTAAAGGTTACTTGATCAACAGAGATGATGAACAAAGAAAACTCAAAAAAATTGGTTGAATGACTTAAGTATTATTGATAACAACTTGAGACTTATATAGCCATACAAGAACTCTAATTGGAACGAGAGAGAAAAAAAAAAAAATAGCGCACAAGCTTAGTGGTACCACTACTCGAAAGAGTAAAAAAGATAACAACCCTAAAGATCAGGGGTTTATTTTAACAAAAGATTGAAAAACAGTCTTAAACTCACGCAACCACTTCCAACATTTTGGAGGTCACAATGTTGTTATAGTTAGTGTTCTAAAAAGTTCGCCCAGGCATTGAAGCTGGGACAAAACGCATCGTTTCGGGCTTAGGCGTTTTTCTTTTAAATTCCAAAACGTCTAAATTTTTTCTTTCCTCCCTTTTGTCTTCCCTAGGTGCCATTTATTAATTTTTTTTGACCTTTTTAAAATGTCTTTTATTTGACTTTATTTTATTAATTTTTAAACACTTTTCATTTGACTATAATTTCAAGTTTTTAATAGACTTTATCTATACAAAAGTTAAAATTGATTTTATCGGTTAAAGAGTTAAATAAAATTTAAGCTACGATGTTATCGATTGAATCACTCTTAGGGTCTAGTCGGTGGAACCGGTGAACCACG
>CAIGRF010323131.1:2757-15497 GCA_903798235.1 Fraxinus ornus | reverse complement strand
ATATAAACGTTAATTCAAAATGTTATTACAATATACTTACTATAAAATTGGGCACAAGACTAACAGTAAACACTTCCCAAAAACAATGTTCTAACTGAGACTCCCGTTATGTATAGCTTAGACATCATTCACAAAAGTAGAATGCATCAAAGCAATGAGATACAAAGAAAACCCTACCCTTAGTGGTTGATCTCTATACCAACAATCATCTAAAAAACTGATAGTATTACCATTCAACACCACAAAAGTCAATATATCCCGAAAATCATTCCACCCTCATAAGATATACCGCCACAAACTCACTTCATAAGAACCATGACCCTCAACCGAGCACCATCCCCTTCTATCACACCATATTTCACTCCTATAATTTATCTCCAAAAACTCTCCCTGTCCACTCTGAATCACCACAAATACTTACCCAACATGGCCTTATTAAACAATACAAGTCTCCTCAATCCAAGAACACCCCCACACTTTATAGGAGAACAAACTACACCTTAACCAAATGAAATGTCCTCTCCTCTCTCAACCCTTCCCAAAGAAACTCCATTTGAATTCTCTGTAATCTATTTGTGACTATAACAAGAATATGAAACAAGGAAAGAAAATAAGTAGGGAGATTCGAGAGAGTGAACTTAACATATTCTGATAGAAACTCATAGTTTGGGTCCTAATATCATGTGGGTCCTAATAAGTAACCACATTTACCTCCAACATAGTGATAAAATTGTTGCGTTTGTTGGAATTAGCAACCATATGGAAAAATTAGGTGCAGTTGTCCCTCTCTTTCAAGCACGTGACCCTAAATTTCTGGCGTCAAGCAATCTTCTTCAACTCCACCAACCTTTCCAACTCTCTCCTTAGTACTCCACGTCTCTCCCTCTCCTCCCTAACTCCTTGACTCTTGTCCCACCTATCCAACTCTTCTATATCTCATAGGCATTGATTTTTACGACAGTTAACATCTCCCACCATATCCTCATTTCACCTCTTTGGACCCTTCTTTCCCTTCAAAGCCTACAATTTCTGATTCAACACATAACTGGGAGACCCCCTAAAATCGTAAGAGGCCCACCAAGTCTATACTCTCTCCTCAAAACTTTCTACTTTTAGCCACATCTTCTTAAACCTAAAAGATGTTTTTCCACTATACCTCACATTCCAGATAACACAATAGGGAAATAATTTGAGTACACCCTCTCCAATCTCCTCTGAGTGACCTCTGGATACTTAGCCTCTCATTCCCTTCTAAAAAACCGGTCAATTCAAGATAGAACAAGTTGATCCCGATTTGATGACCAAGTAAAATCTCCCATAATCATAGGCAAGTCCACCAACATAATCTCTCTGATAAAATTTTAAAAGTTCTCCATAGCCGCCGTTAATTTCCCACCAACCTCAGTAGGAAACCGAACTATGTTAAAATCACCCCCAATACACGTTAGGAGGTTTCACCAAGCCATCATACTAGCAAACTTATCCCATAAGCCACCTCTACTATCATCAACATTAGGCCCATAAACTTCTACAAACATCCAACGGAATCTATCCCCAATATTTTCGTACGAAAGCGAAAGAGAGAATAACCCTATTTTCGTACGAAAGCGAAAGAGAGAATAACCCTACACTAACCTCCTTCATATCAAAAGCTCTAGCGTCCATATGACTAGCAAACCTCCTCAAGCCCCTGATGACCCTACAAGCTAAAACCTGGCATGCTATCCCCCCCATGGGCTACTCATAACAGCCCTCAAAACGTTCTTCAACTTTGTTTCTTGTAAGCAGACAAGGTCAGTCCTCCATTCCCTTAAAAAGATTTGGATACCTAACATTTCCCCAACTTCATTAAGCTCCCCTCACGTTACAGATAATTATTTTTAGGATCATTTTAACGTTCCATCATCCATCCTCAGCAACCCTCTCCTTGATTCGCCTATCTTGATATCATAATTAACTGAGTATTCAAGCCGCTGAAGCCCACAGTCACCCTTTTTTCTTGTCTTACTTCCTAGTGTACACATTCCCTATCCCATACTAACCTCCAGGTCCTCAAATAATTGCAAGAGCCTATTTTCATACACATCGCAGGACATACCATCTCGCTAAAATCCATAATTTTTTGAAGAACCCAATTCGAGGGTAGAGGTCTCACGTAAAGCGCATTAACTTTCGCTATCTCTTTAGCGTAACAACACTCGAGAGGATCATAGAATTGTCCCTCCTCTTCGTTTACTTGCACTACATCACTGTATATTTTCCCTTTCTCTGCACTATCAACCCACACCACCAAAGCTTTATCAGTCCCTAAATCTCCCTCTTTTAGGACTTAGAATATCTCATACAATAAGTGTTTACTACCATAGTTGTTGAACCTCTCGCTTGCTCCTTTTTCTCAATTGCCGAAACTAAACCCTCTACCAATACAATTTCGATCTTTTGCTCAATTGTCGACATTATAGGTGGATTCATGTCCAACACACCCACAATCGTATAGCAATTGTCTTCGATCGGATCCAGTATCACTGAATCCATATTCATCATACCCGGCTCCCTTTCCTTAACCCAAGGTTCCACCTCCTGATATGCCTTGATCATTGGGTCTATTTCATCCCTATCTGACCCCACTAAAACTACCCCATCTTCATCACCGGAGGAGATCACTGCTTCAGTCCGCACCTTAGACTTACCACTAAGCTCAACCACAACCAGCTTTTCTTTAGTTTAGGCCCAGTTTGATAATAACTCATTAGAACCTAAGTTCGCTACATGTTTTCCATTGGCTGGAGATTTATCCATTCCCACCCCACACTTATGACAATAAGTCTTCATAGAGCCCACTACAGACCCACTTTCCACTATCCTAATCAATTCATCCAATTCCCCTTTCAATGCCTGGATGCAAGCCCTTATTCCAGCACTATTCAAAAAACTACTAGGTGTACTGTTACAATTTTTTCCTTATATATAGCATTAGTTGTCCTTATTAGGAGTCGAAATTCGCTCGCAAGGATCACTCCTAATTTACCGCCCTTTTCTTCATGCAAAAGCACCCATTGATCAGTGTTCTGCAAGGCCGTAAGTTTGCTGTAACTCCGGCATAAGTTATCTCTTGTCGGCTCCCTTCTTCGACTATTCGACGCTTTACCTTATCTCTAACAACAAAAGATTAAACAACTGCCTGAAATACGCGCGAAACTGATGTCCATCCCTCTCCATTCGCACCTTCCAACACCATCACAACTCCCTTCCGAAGCCTCTCCCTATAATGTGCAATCATCAAATACCTACTACGCCTGTTTGCACAGTGTCGTGCCAAGAAAGCTCAAGAAGTCTCATTAAACTTATCAAAATCCTTCAGCTTAGCAGCCCCCCTCAACTTATCCACTATATTAACCATTCAAACAACACCAAACCTCCCCATGCAAATTGCATCTGATATCTTCGATCCCCATTTCAACAACTTAAAAATACCCGAGTCGTTAACAGATACTACGAACTCCTTCACCTCAACTCTAAAATGACAATTGAAAACTATCAAACTAGAATCATAAAACTGTTTCCACTAATATTCTTTTTTTCAAACGACGCGGCTGACGATAAAATAGGCATGCAAGATGGCCTGGATGCAGCAGGGTAAACTTGGGAGTATTCCAGCGACAACAGCCTACACTGAACTTTTGGGCCCAACCCCAATACACAATCAATTTTTTTTAAGCATTAGCGCAGCCCAAAAGAAACCCAAATCCAATCCAATCCAATACCTTTCAACTCTCACCCATTCCATTCCCTTCTCGATTCGATTTTTAATCTCTCTCAACCTCTTACAAGCACAGACAGACTAGCACAGTGAGAATCTCACTCGACGCCAGCAATGCCTTCCTCCAATCAAGCATTAGTGATTCTTATTTGGAAGGTAAAGAAGCTAGATTCTAAAAGGTCTCGTTTCTCGTCCTATCTATCTCACAATCTCTTGCGATTCCTTTTCATTTTCAAGCCCTAGACGGCAGATGCAGATGCCTTCGATACCAACAGTGATTCGACAGACAGTAGCACAACAAAAGAAGGTGAAGCCCCCGAAGCCATCTCGTATTTCTTTTCTTTTTATTTGTTATTTTGATTTGTTTAATATTTCAATCTTTTGTTTCTAACATACATTGAACTTAAAATCAAGATGAATTAGATTATATATTAATCTTTTCTTGAGTTTTGTGTTTGATTTAAAATCAAGTATTAATTTTGTATTGTATATGAAATTAGCTCTGTGAATTGCATTCAGTATTATTGAATTGATTTGCTTTCAGTAATTGGATGTTGTGAAAATCATTAGAGATTGGGGAACTTAATTGAGAGTATTTGGCTTGATTTTGCTTTTTATAACTTGATTTTGCTTTCAATTTCTTGATTTAGGCTTAACTTGCTTTAGCACGATCCGTAAATACAAGGAGGAGAAATCTACCGATATCAAGTAGTGTGCAATTAATGCAGATAGAACGTGGATTACATGATATTGAAATTACAGATTATTTTATTTCATTATTTCTGTGGAATACACAATTATATGAACTATAATACAATGGTGATTTGAATATTCATGTTAATTCTGGCGACTGATTTTCTTTAATGATTAAATTAAATTTCTTTAGTTTTGTCTCTGATGCATTAATTCAGGCTTCTATTTTCTTGTTGTCTCATACATTAATTTGAGTACTTCAGTTTTTTTGTTTTGTTACTTGATTTGTCAATCACATAGAATAATTCAGCATTCCAACCAAAAAGAAAATAGCACACAATAAACATAACTGGTAACTTGTGGTGGCTAAATCATGAGAAAAGTTTCTAGTTGCACCATGAAATTTAAGTGTTATAGAATGGTAGAAAACATGAGATGGATGATACGTTTGTACGTCTTGCACTTCATGATCACCACCGACGTAATACTCCAAAAATTATAAATTTTCATTATTACCATGTAAACTTGTTCTACTATGCCATTTTTAGTATTATCGTAATATCGTTTTATATTTTTAACATCACTGAATTCATGATAGAAACTCAAAGTTCGGCGTCAATTAAATTGTGCTCGCACCGAACGAATTTCTTGGCTCTTTACCCGGTTCGGCGGGTAATTCCCACCCGAGTATCGGGTTGAATGAATTTTTTTGTCATCTCTGGAATCGAGTAGGATTCAATGTCGGCATCTCTTGCACTGGTGAGTAAACTTGCTTTGCACACTACCAATTGGTGAGTAAACACATCAAGTCGAGCATACCACTCTTAAATAGTGCTCAAACAAAAGTTGAGAAACTAGAATTTTTCTTGTTGATAACATGCACAATTAACTCCAAAATACCCCTGACGAAGAAACAGGTGAACCACAGCCTTTCAAAATCAGTCATCATGCTTAAGGTGAAACTAACTGCATAATATGTTGACCGAATTCCTCAAATTCCACAGTAATTGAAACATGCAATAGGCATTTGGACTTTTACCAATACCACTGCTAAATTAGTCGAGCGTCATTTTAAAAATCTTCACCTGTTCTTTTCCTATTGCTCTTTCCTTAATCTGATAAATTTTAATATCATTTGAGTAGCTTTGGAGAGGAAAAAATTTAATCTAACAAGAGTAGCTATAGCTGCAAATATGAATAGAAATCTCGTTCTCATCAAGCATGAGCAGGCGTTGAATTCTCACAATCATAGCAAATTAAAAGCCAATGAATTCTGTGAATAGTATTTATCTGTTCAGAGCAAAGAATTATCCACCCAAGAGCTAACCATATCAGCAAGGGGAGAAAGTCGAGATAAAAAGAAAATATTAACCTTCATTCTTATTTTTTGGTTTTGTCAAGAACTTCAATGTATCTCTTCTGGATCCCATATTGTTCAACCAGATGTCTCGCAAGATCGTCAATGACACCACCTTGAACTAGGACTTCAAGCCCTTTCTTACCTAAAAATTATGTAAAAATAGCAAAGACATAACATATTTCCAGCTTATAAAGATAAAGAACAAAAGTACGTGATGGAGTAACATTTAATTTCAACCCTCTCATATTGAACCAAGATTTTGAACTAAATATATGAAGAGATCAAATTGCAGAAATTAATCGGTAGTATATCCAATCATGTCCTTTGAAACACTAGACTCTTGAAAAATTCAGTGTTCTCCCATGACTCAATATGCAAAACCAAATAAACTAGCACCTGATTTTTTTAAAATCAAAGAGTAAACTTAAGTGCAACTTCACACATAAACAAAGAATTTTTCAAGAATGTCATCATAATAGGTGATGAAAATCCAAATAATCAGCCCGTGGTCTAGAAAAATTCATGACAACTATAACAAGCTCTTCTGGTACCAGAAATCAATCTGTAAGATGAAGTGTCTTCAAATTCAAATATGTGGTGCCAGTCATAATCAGAGACCAAAAGAATTACCAAAAATGAGAAGCAGAAGAGAACAAAGAAAAGAAGTTTCTATATACAGAGTGAGAGAACAGAAAGTGGGAGAGAGGGAGAGAGATTAAACATGAATATTTAAGTGAGAGAATGAATATTAAGGCATACCAGGAAGTTCAGCTACTGTAGTACTACAAGCAAACTTCTTCTGCAGTTCTGAAGCCAATGTCTCCGCATCTATCAAAAATGATTCCACACCTGAAAGTTTAGTCACTTTTTTGTTGCCTTGCCTTCGTTCGGTCATTATTTGAATGGGTTTCAGGGCACCTTTGCGAACAACCGAATCACTTCCTCTGGTCACTCTGTGATGGGATTGCATTCGATTGATGAAAGTGTGTCCTAAATCCTTCTTATGAATTTCGGTTGGGTACATCGAACCCTTTTTGATAGCTCCCTTAAATAAAGCATCACATAGCATTGCATCTAAAACCACAATTGACTTGTTTGATGGTTTCACGAGGTTTTCTTTTTCAACATATCCAAAGACAACCTGAGAGGCTTCTGAAGCAGAATAAAATTTTCCAGTGTCTGCTCCTACAGAAGCGAAAACGGGGTTGACATGCACACTTGGCTTATAAACCTCCGCAACATCAAGTATTTTATTTGACTGTCTTTCACTGACAACATCATTCACGGACTGCTGAACTTTCCTTTTCTCTGGTTTGAAAGATGTGTAGTCCTGGTGATTGCGGTTAACTGAAAATAATGTCACCCCTTTTTTATGCTTATCTTCTTTGAC
Organism: Fraxinus ornus; assembly: GCA_903798235.1. Taxonomy (NCBI): domain Eukaryota; kingdom Viridiplantae; phylum Streptophyta; class Magnoliopsida; order Lamiales; family Oleaceae; genus Fraxinus; species Fraxinus ornus. The sequence continues at coordinate 8,294 of CAIGRF010323131.1, read as the reverse complement.
TGAAATCTGCCCATGCAGTAAAATGTACAAGATTCAATATAGAGTAACCAAAACTAGATTCATACAACACGCACATCGCATCATCATCACTGTATTAAAAGAACTTGTTGAATGCTATAATATCATCCCACTTCTCACATCACACGAGTTCAGCACAAGAATGCACTCCATGAAAAAATATGCAGCAATATATACTCATGAAGATGCTGTAACGACAGTATAAAAACCCAAAACAATGACTAGATAGAATGCAACACGCCAAGAGGACAAATCAAACAACACACTTCCAATATAAGCCCCTGTTTGATCCACATTATCTTTTTCATTCTCATTCTTCTACTCATTTTCAACCACAGATTATTCAATAAAATAATATTTTCCATCACATCAATAACTTTTCCTTCATTTTTAACTACACATTCCCCATCACTTCAACAGTAAAAATATATTCTTACTCTCAAAATGTGCACCAAACAAGCTCTTAATATTTCATTCTTTTGAAAATAATATGCACAAAACAGGGGTTAAATATATGATCTCCTTAGCAAAAAAATGTGGCGACCATTGTGAGTCACGGGTCCTTTGTGAACAAGCTTCATGAAGTATTAGACCATGGTTTTGGTGAACCAATGGACCTTTGTGGAGGGAATGCAAATTTTACACGTGCACTGGAAAGCACCAGCAGATGTGTACTCTGAGCATCATGAACATGAATCCATAGTGTGGTACTAGAAACACAACTAGATCTGGCAAAAAATGGTAACAAGAGAAGCGTGAGAAGACACACCAGTCCAGAAGAGGATTTAGATTGTAGCCACTTTGACAATTTCTTGTAAGAAGACTTTTTTATATCCAGTGTAATGCCCGAAGGCCTGCAAGGTAGCACATGACCTGACCTATACCATACAAAAAATGTAAGAGTCGGGAATGATCATCCATAATAAAACAAGTAACTCAAAATTTGTAACAGATAGTTATAATAGCACCAATCCACCTGACTGTAATAAGAGAATGTCTGGCTACGCTTAAAAATGGTAAAAGTCAATTAACCTTTTCAATATATTTTTAAAACTTACATATAAAACAAATTACATATTTTAAAACTTACTTATTCACTTATAACTATTTAAGCTTATCAAAAAATGCTCGTTGTGTCAATCTGATCCAAGAAGGGAAATAGGGGGCTTGGGCACTTACCATGGTTTTCTAAATCAATAAAAACCATATGCAAATCTCATTTCTTTTCTATGTAATTCTTTATCAATATCAGCCAATTCCTTAGTAGATTGCTACACAAATTAGCATTTGATGGTTTATTTATTTATTTTCCATCTGAACCAAAAACTTCCAAAAGAATAACTGAAATCTTCTAGCTCATACCGTCAATCAGCATATTATCCTTTGAAATTAATATAGGGAATAACTTGTTCAAACTGATTAGGACGCCAAGTGCTCAGTTGCAAGTTAAAAAGACTATTGGAGGTTAAACCTCAACTTATTAAGGCATTCTCACACAATGAAAGTAGATTTATTTATAATTGTTCATATCATTGTGCACTATATAATGACAATAGGGTTAAAGGATTCACACAGTCAATATCTTTCCTCTTCCCAGAAATTCCAGTGTCCTCATCTTTACTTCGTGTTAGTAAACACCCCGTAAAAGGTGTTAATAACAGATGCTTGCACACTTTTTTTGCTCGTCATCATTCACTTTCCACTAAAAATGGGAGTCATGACTACAAGAAAAGAGAAACAAACAAGGATCGTGTTTTCAAAATTAATCTGTATGTGGTTAACTCTCAAACTATAATTCGCATGCATTTCATACTACCATCCAACTCAGACATTCATATAATAATGCGACATAAAGTTGGTTAATTACAAATATAAGTAGAAGGGTTCATCGTTCGGTTACCATAGTGTGCTTCCAGGCATGGGAAGATCTTTATCCAAGACCGTTGTATGCAAGGCTTGCAAAAGGCACCCTTCCAGAATTGCGTCTACATCCTCAACAGATAATGAATGCTGATTGTCCACATTTAATTCAGCTTCTAAAGCATTTTCCACAACCTGCATATCACCCATGGCTGTTGCTCTTTGTTCAGTAATGTCAGTTATCACAACAGTTTCTTCTGTAGAAGTGGGATCAAGAATAGAGGGAATGTTTTTGACATTAGGAGCATCTTCGATTTCTTCATTGTTGCTAGCATTTCCTTGACCAACCAATGCATCGTCCTCACGTGAATCAGAAGCCTGGGAAGTAGAAATTAAAGCCAGATCCTCTAACACAACATCTTCTAAAAAACCAGCATTTGGAACATAACAATTTTCAGCTGATTCCCTGAGAAAATAAATGAATTAAGAGTAAGACAGACACAACCGATGTCATACATTTCAATCTAATGATAAATCAAATTGCTGTGGCAAAGTCCCCCAATGCTCTCACCAAAGTGAATCACGGTAGTAATGATTTATTTTTAACGCCTTTCCACGAAAACCAGCTTTCAATGCTTCTGTGCTACTCATGTTGGTTGTGCCTACCTGAGTAATGATAAGTCCCATCATGTAATTGTTTAGGGCGTCTCACCAGATTTGAACAGTTACAGTAGACTTAATGCAGCAACAATAATATTTTGAACAGACTTACTGCTATTGGAGCTGGATTCCCAGGCACTTTTACCGCCCATGGCTCGCCAGCTGAAAATGATGGAAGACCCTCTGCTGGTATCTGGATGCCAGGGAACATCAAATCAGCGCCTCCAAGCACAAACCGAGAAACCTCACCCCCTTTAAGCACAAAAGCAGGCAAGAGATCTTGAACCTTCCACAAAGCATAAACTGCCAAATATAAGAAAACCGAAAAAGGAATTAAAATAACTGGATGCAATACCCATGGTAAAGCTCCATGAAATCAATTATCTTACCATAGATATGGATAATTATAATGTAAAGCAACTAGTTAAGCACAAACTTGGCTATTACAGTTGTCAAGAATGCTTTGTTGAATGAGGGTAATTGCATCTTCTTAAAGATGTAACAGAAAGAAAAAAATACCAATCTTCCTAAAATGTAGATTGCTACAATATGCAAATGCAGATAAAATTATGGTCTGCAATTAAACATGGAACATCAAGGGTAGCTTTCTATGATTTCAATTACACTTTAGAAAAAATTAACTAACTCTGTGATAGGGGAGCTAGTTAATTTTTCCGCAGAGCATAAGCATCCTCTTATCCTTCTTAAATTCAAAAATTGTTGAATGATATTCAAATATTTTGATGCTCTAAATCAAAGTTTTTATTTAATAATGTGTGTCAGTAGCATCAATGGTAAAATACACCACTTACAATCAAGAAGGTAACATTTTGATAGCAACTAACTCCATCAAAAATATTTATTTCCCTTTCAACCTCCAATATAGTCACATCAAACAAGGATACAGATTATAGTATATAGCAAAGACTTGACTCCATTAAAGTTAATCTTCATTGTTTCCATTCGAAAATAGAATTTCACCCAACAAGAAATACATAGTTATCCCAACTACAAGTGGTTATTAGGGTGAATCGTATTGCAGCATTCAGCTCTATCTTGGACTATCTGTCAATTGAATTAATCCATATTTCTCTTAATTGACATATATACACAGAATAAAAATACTTACATGAACTGTAAGTGATTCATGTGAAAGTAACACCTTGGAGGCAAGGGCAACTACGTATAACAAGAATATAACTATATAATGCTAGATTATACCTGTAGGGAATATTTCCATGCCTCGTCCATCGCTATCAAAAATGAGGGGACAATCACCTTCCAACCCATATACAAGAACTCGGTTTGGATACTTTGAAACAGTTACATCTACCTAGAAAGTTATCAACCACGTCAACAAAGTTTGATAAGTCAAGTATTTAAATAAGATGATAATCAGATAAACTAACTCAATGACATATATCGTCCCTCTTTCCTTCAAAATCTTAACTCATGACGTCGACAACCAGAGGATACAAAATAAAGGGTTGGCTACAAATAAACATCACAACAAAATACATTCAGATTGTTCTCTAATTAACGTTCATTAAATCGTGAAGAATATCAATCAGACTGGCGCACTTGCGTGCGAAGGCATTTTGGCTTACACAAGGGATAAAAAAACATGTGAAGTCAGAAATTAGGCTTCACAAAAAATCATGTAGAAGACTATACCTACGTTAGATGGAACCAATGATTTTAATTATACTGCTAGTCTGCTCCTATGCTATACAGTCAAAAATTCATCGAGAGCTACGTTAGTGAAACTCAGCTATTTGAATTATTCTGCTTAAGTGCAATACATTCAAAGATATGTCATGTACTTCTTTTCTACTTTCATTCTCAAATTTAAGGCATTCACGAACTACAGAAATTTCAAGGAAGGGCGTCAAAGAGGAAGGGTGGCATCCATATACATCAAAAGTTATCAAAAATCTGCACACCTATAATCATCGTCAAGAAACTAAAACTAAACCATGAATTACAATTTACGTACTGCTTTCCTTATGCGGTAACAAATAATGAAATAGCATATTTTCTTAAAATGAATTCATCTTTGGATGCTTATAGTTATGTTTTCCAACAGCTTCGATAACAAAATTAACCAAATTCATCTCTGGATCTAGAATGTCATGAATTCCTCTTTCTAAGCATGAAGTTATCTTAGATTTGTGTTTTTATTAACGGACAATACAATCGGATGTTCTCTACATAGAATAATTGCGAAAGCAAATATTCTAGTCCTTTTCACCAAAAAGTCTCAGATTTTCTGTTTTAGAATAATAATGCAGCAAGTTATAGCACGGTGCTGATGATTTTCCTCAATAAGCATTTAAGCTTGCAACTACTTAAGGATAGAAGCTCCTCCTACCCAGAGAATTGTATTGCAACTTATACGGTCATGTTTGTATGCAATTCTCTCATAATTACATTTTTTTGAATATCAGTATATTGTATTAATTGGTTAAGACAGGTTGCATTATCCATTATAAATAAATAAATAAATTTATCTATGGCATATAAATTATGTTCCAAACTTCCTTATGTTCCAAACTTCCTAATTGAAAATAGACACCAAGATTAAATGAGGAAATGTACTTGATACTTTACTGTTCTCGAATACAGAGTGTGATTTGTAATTTCTTGTACTTTAGTCTAATACTTAACAAAATGTGTTAATAAAATAATAATTTTAAACGCGCAACGTGCCAAGTATGAAACTTCGCTGGGAAGAGGATAGCATGGAAGTTTATATCTGGTGTTACTTCTCAACTCCAATTGATTCGCCATAAAAATTCAAGATATTTTAGGACTCACAGCAATATCAGTGCAGACTTGAAAACAATTAAAAGAAGTTCCTGTTAACCATCCAATCAAGGAGGGGGATAATGAGACAAACAACGATGGACACTAAACAGTATATAAGCTGATTTTGCAAAGCAAACACTAATATCACAAAATCAAAACCAAGAAAGAAAATTTATAGAGTTAATCCTTCA
>CAIGRF010323119.1:24852-36202 GCA_903798235.1 Fraxinus ornus | reverse complement strand
CGGTGTACTTGGACCAACGGTCGAGTCAGAAAGAGACTGGATAGGATACTCATTAATTCTACAGCTGCAGTATTCTATCGACAGCTTACAGTGAGGTATTTAAGTTAGACTTCATCTGATCATTTGCCTTTATTACTTCAGTGGGTTCCTGATGATGATTTGGGGCCTAGACCTTCCAGATTCCTCAACGTTTGGACCAAACATCATGATTTTTCATCCTTTGTCGTTCAAAAGTGGTCGCCCCCTACTCATCTTATGGGAATGGATGCTCTTTGGGAGAAGTTCTCCAGGCTGAAACATGGACTGCATCGGTGGAATCGACGTATGTTTGGAGATGTTTTCCAATGGGTGAGAGATGCTAAAGATATGGCAGATGAGGAAGAGACAGTTTATGATAGAGACCCTACATCGGAACATCGTGACCTATTGCATCATGCCTAGGCAATTTTGAACCGAACCTTATCTATTGAGGAAGGTTTTTGGAAGCAAAAGGCCGGTTCACACTGGATATGTGAAGGAGATCACAGTACTCATTATTTCCATACAATGGTTTAGGGACGTCAGATCAAATCGCATATTAGGTCCATCAGGACTCAGACACGAGAAGTCTTAGCTTCTCGTATAGACATTCAAACTTCAGCTGTTACATTTTATCAAGATCTTTTATCTGTTCCTACACAGTCGTTGGACCCCATTTGTTTTGATATCATCCCCAGGCTTTTGACAAACGATGATAATTTGGCACTAAATCATATCCCTTTTATTCATGAAGTACGTGATGCAATGTTTAGTATAGATGCTGATGGTACTACCGGACTTGATGGATTTTCATCTATATGCTTCCAGCATTGCTGGGACATTATTTAGGAAGATGTATACATGACGGTCTTGGATTTCTTCGATGGAGGCCGTCTTCCACGGGGTTTTGATACTACTACTATAGTATTGCTCCCTAAGAGGGATGATGCTTATAGATGGACCGACTTTAGACACATCAGTTTATGTACTATGTTCAATAAGCTTATTACTAAGCTTTTGAACACTAGATTGAGTACACTGTTACCGCGCATTATCTGTCATCAACGGAGTGGGTTCATACCTGGTCGCCTAATTGAGGACAATGTTCTATTAGTTCAGGAGCTTCTCCATACTTTGGATGATAGAGTGAGAGGGGATAACACCATGCTGAAGCTAGACATGGCTAAAGAATATGATCACATGGATTGGGCTTCATTTATTTTGTATTAGAGGTATTTGGATTTGATTAGATCTAGATCGATAGGATCAGATGGTACATCTCAGAGTGTCATTTTTCTGTACTCTCAAATGGCTGCCCATGTGTTTTTTTCCCTCCACACGAGGGCTCAGACAGGGAGACCCTTCATTTGCTGATAACACGAAGGTAAAGAGATTGGAGAGAGCAAGCCTAAAAAGGATTCATTTTTTTTTCCAATCAAGAGTAAGAAAAGTATGTTTCAGAACAAGAGAGTCAAGTAGAGAAAACAAAAAAGGCTCCTATGCCCAATTCAATCTCATTCCCAAATGATCCACCAATCACAAAACAAACACTTTCTTATCCAGAGAGACTCCAAAAAATTCATAGTTTGCCAATTTCTTGGATATTTTCAGGAAGATTCATATCAATATTCCTTTTGTAGATGCCTTAGAATAGATGCTAAACTATGCAAAATCTACGAAAGAAGCAATGTCAAAGAAGAGAAAGTTGGAGGAGTAAGAGACCCTGATATTAACTGAAGAGCGTAGAACCATTCTTCAAAAGAAACTTTCTCAGAAGTTGAAGGATCAAAGTAGCTTCACAACTCCTTGCAAATTAGTGGGTCTTCATTTGATAAAGCACCGTGAGACCTTGGGGCTAGCATCAATTTGATGACTCTCTGTATTTAAGAAGTTGGGTCTTGGGAAAGTGAAGCCAAAAATCGTCACTATGTAGCTTGTTGGTAGATCTCTCACATATTCACGAAGGATCATTGAAGATGTACTAGTTAAAGTTGATAAATTTATATTTCCAACTAATTTTATAGTACTGGATATGGAGAAAGATCACGGGATACCATGATTCTTAGCATGCCATTTTTGGCAACTAGAAAAGCTCTTATTGATGTCGGGGAGAATAGTTGACATTGTGTATTAATAAAAAAAAAGTCATGTTCAATGTATACCAAGCCATGAAATTTCCTAAAGACACTAATACTTGTCATAGGATTCCTTTGGAGTAGTGTATTATGACTCGTGCATCAAGAGAATATATAGTTACATTGAAAGTTAGGAGTAAAAAGCTAGAGGAAGATTCTATATCTCCTGTTATTATTTCTTCATTATTAACTAATGATGAAGACGGAATATTGCTTAAGGTGGTGAGCGAAAATAAGTCCACCTTGGGTTGGTCTTTAGCAAATATTAAGGGAATCGGTCCAACAATATGCGTACACAAGATTCTCATAAAAAATCCTACAAACCATCCACTGAGAACCAAACGAGATTGAATCCAGCAATGAAAAATTTGGTTGGAGTAGAGGTGTTGAAGTTGTTGGAGACTAAGATAATATTTGTTATTTTAGACAATGCATAAGTCAATCCTATTCCTAATAAAGGTGGGATGAAAGTGGTCAAGAACAGCAACAATAAGTTGATTCTTACAAGAAAAGTAATTAGTTGGAGGGTATATATTGATTATAGTAATTGGTAGGATCATTTGGCTAGTTACTCTCATTACTGTTTCTTAGATGGGTATTCTGGCTACAATCAGATTGCAATATCACCTGATGATCAAGAGAAGACTATATTCACTTGCCCTTATGGAACTTTTTCTTTTCATCGTATGATGTTCGATCTATGCAACGCTCTAGCCACCTTTCAGAGATACATAATGGCAATATTTGTAGATATGCTAAAGGAGATCATGGAGGTATTTATGGATGATTTCTCTATTATTGGTACATCTTTTGAGAGTTGCATTTACAACTTTTCCTTGGTTCTACAACGTTGTGAAGAAAAGAACTTAGTTTTCAACTGGGAGAAGTGTCATTTTATGGTACAAGAGGGGATTGTGCTAGGCCATCATATTTCAGGTAAGAGACTTAAGGTTAATAGAGCTAAGATTTTTATAATAGAGAAGCTGCCACCACCTACGTATGTCAAAGAAATTTGAAGTTTCTCAGGACACGCTTGGTTCTACAGTAGGTTTATAAGACTTTCCAAAGACAGCTAAGCCTCTATGAAACCTTCTAGAAAATGACATTCCATTTGTATTTGATGAAGAATGTCTCAAGGCTTTTGAGTTAATCAAGGAAAAACTAATTACAACTCCAATCATGATAGTGCTAGATTGGAGTAAACCATTTGAGGTTGTATGTTATGCTAGTAATGTTACAGTTTGAGTAGTATTGGGATAATGATGTGATAAAGTATTTCAAGTCATTTACCATGCCAGCAAAACTCTGAATAGAGCTTAACATAACTACACAACAACAAAATAAGAGATGTTAGTAGTGGTCTTTGCTTGTGATAAGTTCCGGCCCCACCTCATTGGCACAAAGGTAATTATCTATATTAATTATACATCGATCAGATATTAGTTTGCAAAGAAGAATGCAAAACCTTGATTGATTCGGTGGATATTTTTGAGATTTTGATGTCCAGATTAGGGATAAAAATGGAAATGAGAATGTGGTGGTTAATCATCTTTCGCGATTAGAGAATGAAAAAGTGAAAGATTATGTTAACTCAAGAATAACTAACCAAGAGGGGGTAATTAGTTTTTGAAACTTTTTCGACACTTAGTCTCAAAACAATTCAATACACAAGATATAATTGCAAAGTATAATACTAGAATTAAATATGCAAGTTCGATAACTTAATTCAAGTATGGATATAGCACAATATAACGTAAAGTGCAATAATGTAAAAATAACAAACCAATTTAATGGGGTTCGATACACAATATGTTCTACGTCCCTGTTACCAAGCTCTCCGTCACGAGCAAGGTCAAATGCATTATAATGGTAACTTACAAACAAGGAGTATCGGTCCTTAAGTGACTTACANCTCTTAACAAATGATATAATCAAGTCAAGTATTTAGAGAGTTAGGATAAAGCAAATGATAAAGCTCAAGTGTTTATGATGAAAACTTTGATAAATAATTGATAATGAAATAGTTTGTATTTTTGTATCAAAGTTTTCAATCTAATGATCTCTCTTAACAAATAATGCAAGTATGAAGAGAGATTTACACTTAAATCAAAGTGTTGACAAAGAAAACTTCTACCAATGATGAAGAATAGATGAGATGGTGAAAAGTTCTTTGCAAAATAGAGTTCTTGATAAATTAGATGAAATAGCTTTGATTGATCAAGAAACTCTTTGTAATAAATGAAGTAGAATGTAGAATCAAGTAAACTCAATGATTTTCAATAAATAAGCTCTCAAAATATTTCTTGTAAGTTGTTGAAAATTGAATGCAAAAGGGATCAATATTTATAGAGAAAAAGGGACACTTTCAGTTACTTTCGGTTGACAGAAAGTGTATAGCCGTTTAGAAATCAATCCGTTCGAATTTCGGTTGACCAATTCTACATTTTCGGCTGATCGAAAGTTGACTTTTTTTTAAAATTGATTTTTCAAAATCAATTTCATGTTATAAATGAAATGTATTTTTATGTAAGTGATGGATAATTAAAATAATTTGAGCTTTATGCACTTGCTAAGAATTGATGAGTTAATACCTTTACATTTGAATTCCGATGAATTGATTTTAAGCTTTAAGCTTCAAAGTTCTTGTTTTTGTTTTCTTCGAGTCTCATTTGATTGTTTGTTCTTCAACGGATGACGATTTAAGTCTTTGAATTCTTAAGAAGATAACAAACAAAACTTGTTAGAAACATAAGTGTATTGTTTGTTATAATCAAAATAAGTGGAGCTATATTAAATCATAGGTCAACATTAAAGTCCAATCCAAGAAACTTTTCCTGATGAGCTTCTCTTAACAATTCTAGCTAAACTTCCAGGGTATGCTGATTTTGTTAATTACTTAGCATGTGGGAAGATGCTAGTAGACATGACTTCTTACCAAAAGAAGAAGTTCTTATGTGATATGAAGTCCTATTGTGGGATGATCCATTGCTATTCAAGAATTATGTGGTATCAAATGATAAGAAGATATTTCCCTCTGAAGCACAGTCAATGATGCATCAGTGCCACTCTTCTCCTTATGGAGGTCACTTTGGTCCTATATGTACTACAGCTAAGGTATTATAATCAAGTTTTTATTAGCCAAATCTCTTCAAAGATTGTTATACTTTTGTGAAGACTTGAAATCGTTGTCAACATACTGGGAATATTTTAGGGCATCACAAGCTTCCATTGACTAATATACTAGAAGTAGAGATATTTGATGTTTGGGGGATAGACTTTATGGGTCCATTTTCACCATCCTTTGGTCAGGTTTATATCTTACTTGTTGTGGAATGTGTTTCAAAGTAGGTCGAAGCCATAGCAACACCAAAGAACGATGCATGGGTGATCTTAAAGTTTACATTGAAAAATACCTTTACTCATTTTGGTACACCCACTGTAATTGTCAATGAAGAAGGTACACAATTATGTAATAAACTCTTCAAGTCTCTATTGGTAAAGTGCAATGTTGAGCATAAATTGGCACTTGGCTATCATTCCCAACCAATGGGCAAGTAAAGATCTTGAAATGGGAGATTAAACAAAATTTGGAAAAGAAATTGAACACAAATTAGAAGGATTGGGCTCACGAGTTGTATGATGCGTTATGGACATACCGTACAATATTCAAAATGCCAATTGGAATGTCACCTGATCAGTTGGTATTTGGGAAAACATGTCACTTGTCGATGGAATTGAAGCGTCGAGCTTATTACGCTTTGAAGAAGCTTATTTTGATATGAAATCAAAGTTCCCAACCTCCTTCTACAACTTTATGAACTAGATGAATTCTGCAATGAGGCATATGAGAATGCAAAAATCTAAAAGAAGTAGACTAAGAAGTGGTACGATGGCACTGAGGAGAAATTTCGAGCAGGGACAACAAGTGTTCTTCTTTAATTTTCCCTTGAAGGTGTTCCCATAAAATCTTAAATCAAGTTGGTCAGGATCTTTTATCATTCACAAAGTATTTTCCTCTAGCGCGGTGGATTTGTTAAGCAAAGATTGATCAATATACTAAGATAATGGTCAATGATTGAAGCATTACTATGGAGAGCAAGAACACGATATGGAAGAAATCTCTCTTGGAGAGTCAACCTAGAACCACAGCATGTCAAGCTAATGACATTAATGAAGCTCTTTTTGGGAGGCAACCTAAGCTCTATCCCTTTTCTTCAATTAATTAGAAATTGGATTCTAAAATTTTTCTATAGTTTCTTAATGACTTTGCTCTTCTGCTTATATCAATCTTCAAGTTTGGGGGTAAAAAGAAAATCAAAATGGAAATTTGAAATCCATACAATTAAAAAAAATAAAAAATTAACCCATGTTTAGGCACCATACCTATAGTACCATAGCACCTTAGGAAGAAAGAAAATGCAAACTTTGATAGAACTTAAGTACCTCAGCGCCAGCGACCTAGCACTCATCACAGTCTTGGTAGAATTTGTACCAAAAACCCGACATCCAGCGCACACACCAATTTTTTTAACCTAGAGCTAGTACTCTGAATGCATAAAAATTTTGGAAAAAGCTAAAGTAACCCGGGCGTTGACACGCCCGGTTACCCGCCCCTCACATAAGTGAGGGGCCCACCCTGAATATAATAATTCTGCCCCCCCATTGTGAGGAGGGCAGTGGGGTTGGGTACGCTGGCGTGTACCTGTAGCAAAACCCAAAAATTTTCCAGATTCATAGCTCCCAGGCACTACACTCGTAGCGTTCGGCGCCATGACCCATTTTTCCCCTTTTTAAACAAAGCCATCTCATTACACTATATCCCCAATTATCTTTGCCTAGTTTCGAGATTTTCCTCTCTTCTCTTCAATCCTCAAATCTTCAACCTAAAATATCCTACTCTACACAAATTCTTCCAATCCTACACTAATTTCATGAATTCCATCTTCGACTACAACTCACTCCAAACAATCCCCAGCCCTAACTTGAAAATACGTGTCTCATCTTCACAATTTGAACTTCAACAAACCCTTTCGTCTTACACAAATCAAATCAAATCTTTAATTGCTCTACTTAAAGAAGCACTTTTCATAAAGGACTTGAAAGGCTTTGGGAAGAACACCATTCACAAAGGGAAAACAACTTTGTGTATGTAAGTATTACACATTCTCATTTGTCTACAATTTTGAAACAAGGCTTCCTCATCAGCCTCATTTTATAGGAGCAAGTTTGTTAGTGTAGAGGTGGTAGATAGATACAATAATATAGTAGTGCACAAAAACTGTATTCTAGAGTGGGATTATATGAAGGAGCAAATAACATAGTGAAAGTGGGATTTGTTTGCTAAACAACCGTATGCGGCTTTGATATTAATGGTGAGAGTTCTACGTGAATGCTAGGGAGCATAGAGATTTTAAAGTGTGTTGAGAGAAAAGTGGATTGCTTTTGATAAAACCTTCATTAATGGTTCTACAAATTGCTGAATTTAGATAACGATGATTATTCTAGGCTTTGAAAAGAGTGAGTTGAGACGAGGGAAATACCTCGAGTCTTGGCAAAATTTGGCACTACATGGAAACAGTCTGACACCAATGTGATTAATTTTTGAGCTTCGGGCACAGTTTTGAAGTGTAAATCTTGGCATTACTTCATAACTGCCAAACTCTTACTGAGCAACAATTTGTGCGAAGTAATAAAGGAGCGGGTGATACTGAACTATGTTATTCATTGCGGCTTATCAATAAATGTTGGTATAGCATTATGTACACTTTGAAGGGTTTACCTATTAGTGGTCTGGGATACTCAACCTTGATCTATAACTCATGCCAAAAGGGGGATGTTATGATACACCCATGTGAAGAGGTGGGCATCCCAAACCACCCCTCACATGGATCAAAACTTGGATTTTTTTGAGAACGAAAGGATCCACTAGTACACCTTCTCATGTGGCGGAGAAACAACCATCACAAGCACGTCCACGTCCACTAGATTGTGATACTAACAATGGCATTGCAGATAGATCAAATGTAAAATCCATGTACGAATAGTTCAATTATCAAAATTAATTCAACAATGCATTAGCTTCTATGTTCTCGAAGAGATGGTCATGTTCCCTCAACCGCTAGTATTCCCTGCCCATACAGCCAATCCACTCTGCTTCACCATGACATCAATAGCAATGAAGAAGATTGATGTCTTCATTCAGGAAAGTCATTCTCCTCCTTTGTCTTTAATTTCAGATTGGGGACAATGTTTAGTCTAAGTTTGGAGGATAAAACATTAATTGTTTAATTACTTTTGTATGATTTTTTTTTAATTATTTCGGGTAATTTTTGTGAGTTTTTTTTCTTTGATTAGAGTTATACTGGATTAAGGTGATTCATATATGTTATCGATAGAGATGGCAGTGAGGTGGGTTTGGGGTGGGCCATCCCTGCCCCACGCCCACCTCACAGCGGGCGGGGCTCGGAACACAGGCGGGTGTGGGGTGCAAGCCTGTCTGCCCCTTTTTTTTCCAAAATTTTCAGTTGAAATACAAATTTGAAAATTGAAAATTGAAAATTCAAAGCAAATAATGCTCAAACTAACTAAATCAATATCCAAAGCAAGCACCGAAAATAAACAATGTCGAAAATTAAACATTTGCAAGTAGAATTACATTGTAACCAAATTTCATTGCTTTATCCAAAAAAAAATTATTCTTCATGGGACGGGTTCGGGGCGGGGCATCTCCACCCTGCCTCGTCCCAACCCGAGACCCAAGATGGGGTGGCAATCCATTCCCCGTGAAGAATTGAAGTGGATCCAATAAAAGTGAAAGCGGAAACTAATTAGAATACACTGACTAAACCTCGTGAAGTTCATTGTTTTCTGGGATGGTAGGGTATTATCGGAGATTTATCGAAAAATTGCTAAAATACCCAGACCAATGATGTAAATGACAAGGAAATGAATAAAGTTTCAATGGACAGATAAGTACGAGCAAAGCTTTCAAGAGTTAAAGCAATTATTGATTACAGCACCCGTGTTAACCATACTCGAAGGTTCATAAGGGTATGTTATATATAGTGATGCATCCAAACAAAGTTTAGGATTTGTGCTGATGCAGTACGAAAAAGTTATTGCCTATGCATCAAAGCATTTGTAGCAACATGAGCAGAATTACCCGACACATAATCTAGAACTTGCGGTGGTAGTTCATGCATTAAAGATATGCCATTACTTAGAGGAAAATGCTACATTTACACGGATCATAAGAGTCTCAAATATTTTTTCACACAAAAGAATTGAATATGAGATAGAGACGATGGTTGGAGCTCGTTCTATGTGTGAATACTTGAAGAAAGTCTATACTTAAAGTAACGGTGCTCGGCAACTCTAGTTGGAGTTTGAATTGACAATTTTTTCCCAAAAATCCCGTTCCATTGAAGAATATTATTCTGGATTTTCTAACATTTGGGCTGAGTACATGGATATCATTTATGCTTCGATTTTATGATACAGTTTGGAGGTTGTACAAGCTGTAAACGAAGTCACCAATATTGATCCATTTCTTATGAAATTGAGAATTGAATTTGAATTTGTCAGATCTAGCCTTATGAATCGAGAGTCTATTCCAATAATGGATAGTTGTTTGGGTGAATTATTAAGGGAGGAAAAATGTCTTATAACTCGAAACTCTTTGGAACAACAACAAACTTACACAGCACCGGTTCCTGTTGCCTATGTGGCTCAAGGAAAATTTAAACCTCGGAATATGTCTAGTGTGTAGTGTTACAGCTGTAAGGGGTTTGGTCACATGGCCCTTCAGTGTCCTAGAAAATTTTGCAATTATTGCAAAAAACCAGGCCATGTTATTAAAGAGTGTCCTACTCGTCCTTGCCGTAAGATTGGAACAAGTTATGTTGCTGATGCTGCTACTTTAACCTCTAATTCTTCTCCGCCTTTGCTCCCACTCGAGTTCTAGCTTTTTCTAGTTCCTTTCAAACTCCCATCACTTCTGAGATGGTTCACCAAATGGTTGTCTCTGCTTTGTCTACCTTAGGTATCTCAGGTAATCCAACAGCTGCTCGTTCTTCTTGGTTATTAGACTCAGATGCTTCTAATCATATGACTCGTGATCCTCAGTTGCTTAGTAACCTTAGACCATATAATGGACCTCTTAAAATACACACTGCTAATGCTAACACACTTTCTATCTCAATCGTGGGCGATATATCACTAGATTTGACTAATGTTTTAGTCTCTCCTAATTTATCCACTAATCTTATATCTATTGGCGAACTTGTTGATAACGATTGCACTGTACCTTTTTCTTATTCTGGTTGTCATGTGCAGGATCAGGTGTTCATGTGTAGGATCAGGTGTTCGGGAGGATGGTTATGAGGGAGCCTAAGGTGGGACGTCTCTTCCCTGTTTCACCGAAGCCTGTTTCGTCTTTTCCTATTTTTTCTAATTCTGCCCATTTAGATATCTTTGACTGGCATAAGAAATTGGGACATCCCAATTCTAATGTGTCACAACATTTGTTGAACTTTGGTTTACTTGATAATAAGAATTTCGTTTCAGTTTCATCTGCCTCTTTTGATTGTACTTCATGTAAATTTGTTAAAAGTAAGATTTTGTCGTTCCCATCTCAGGGGTCTTATGCTTTGCACCTTTTCGATATTATTCATAGTGATGTATGGGTTATTATAAATACTTTGTTACATTTATCGATGATTATATTCGGTTTACATGGGTTTATTTTCTTCATGCAAAAAGTGAGGGTTTTTTTTTATCTTTCAAGCTTTCCTTGCTCTTGTTGACAATCAATTTTCCTCCTCAATCAAAATCTTAAAATCTAATTCTGGAGGTGAATATATATTTAATGCGTTTCAATCTTTTTACAAACCAAAGGTATCATCTCTCAGAGATCTTGTCCTTTTACTCCTTGACAAAATAGGGTAGCAGAACGCAAAAATCGTTTCTCCATTTTATAAGTGCTTTGGCTATCATCCCACATATTCTCATTTGCGCCCCTTTGGTTGTGTGTGTTTTGTTCACTTATAATCTCATGAAAGGACAAAACTCACCCCTCAATATGTCAAGTGTGCATTTTTAGGATTTAGCGGAACTCAAAAGGGTAGTTCTATAATGACACTACCACACAACTAATTCGAATTTCTCGTAATGTTATTTTCTTAGAAAAACAATACTTC
>CAIGRF010323119.1:0-13591 GCA_903798235.1 Fraxinus ornus | reverse complement strand
CCCATGAGTTATGGAGCTGAACCTTTAGCTTGAGATATACTTGATGTTACATATGTTAGGGTAAGCGGTAAGATGGCTATGACTTGACACACATTCACACATTTGGCATGAGTCTTTGACGTCTTAATAATCGTGATATTATTAATTTCATGTGGTATTCAGTTTGAAGAGGGCATGGCATGTGGTTAAATTAGAACTTAAAAATTTCACTTCTGATATAGACCAGTCATTCATTCATCTTGCTCTGCATTAAATTACTAGGGACTAGCAATAAGCAAGTTGGGGGTGTGATAATAGCACATTTATTACATTTTTCACTCATTAATATTTGTGTTTCTATGATTATTTGATTCCTAAATGCACTAAGTACTTCTATATATTAGTTTAGGTTACAAATGGGTGAAAATGGTGGAAAATGGAAGAAACAAGTGAAAAAAGATCAAAATGGAAGAAAGTGAAAGTTCAGGGACTGAAGAGAAAATAATCCAAACTTGTTTCCAACCTTGTGATGAAGATTCGAGAGTGTTAGAGGTCAATTGGTTGAAAAAAGAAGTCAAATGGATGAAATATAGCCAAAACATTATCAAATATCAACTTTTAAGCTGAAGAGTTTTGCACCGGTTTTCAATCTCATATTGGGACCCATTTTTTACATGGAAAAAGATCGAATTGGACAATTATATTTGAATCATAGTTGTATCCCTTTGAGTCAGCTTTCCAACGCATCTTGAATCACCTCAATCGGACATCGGGAGAGGAAGATATGGTCAAAATACTGAAAGGTGAACTGACAGGAAACTTTTGTACTGTTCGTACGCACATGTCGACAGGACGTGCGTACGCGAGATGCAAACAAATTACTACTAATGTTATTTTTAGTGCACTGTGCGTACACAAGAATTGAACAATGCATACATATGGTTCATTCTGGACCCGAAATTCCACTTTCCTTCTACAACTCAAACTCCTTTGGTAACATATCTTGCATGATTTTCCAACCCCAAAAAAAGACCGCAGAACGTCGAATTTCTTCATTATTCATCATTCTTATCCTCTTTGGCTCAAGAATCTCCATGAGGAACTCAAACCCTTGGTGAATCTACGAAGGAACTCATTGGATTCAGTGATTTTACATCATTTATTCATGTAATCTGGTCTATTTGTTGAATACTTTTAGAATTTAGACTTTCATTCTGATAAATTTAAATTTAAATTGGTTTAATTCTTATTAGATTTTTCATGGATTCAGTCATGTTTTTCCCATTATTTAATCGAAATATTGTTAAGTTTAAATTTCATGAACCTATGTTGAGATTGATTTAACTTTTACTAAATTGATCATAGATTCAGTCAGTCTTTTTCTATCGACGAATTGAACTAATTGTTGAATTTTAATCTCAATTATTTTATTGGCGTGACTTAACTACTGCTTTATGCTTAAAGTATATGGTCGATCTTTGAATCTGATTTCAATAAAATTGTGCGAACTCGTCATATGAAGTCTAGATTTTAGAACTACTTTTGAATTTAATTGATTTGTAAAGTTATATCTTTCGATTAGAGTACCGGGTTGAAAGCATCTAATTGAGTTATAAGACTGAATAATTGATGTGAATAATCCGATCCAATTGGGAGAATTTCGACGCTTCACTACTTCAAATCATTGATTTTAACTTTGCTACTTCAACATTGAATTTACTACAAATTTAAGACGATAACTCATCCCTTTTTGGAACCCTTAAGTATTTTTCATCTCCCTGTGGATATGACACCCCAAAGTTACACTACAACTACCACGTTATTCTTTAAGCGTAATCATATATTTACTATATTTACTATTTAATTTGATGATTATTCGTTTCCTTATATAGCTCGCATAGAATTATTATGCAATGTTTCCTTGTACATCTTTGTATTATTATATAAATTAAGGGCAATACACACAGATAAATTATTTAGCAAAAACGTGACATTGATAAGGTTAGATCTTATTTGACTGGTTCCCCATTACAATCTTCACATATCATGCAACCTTTAAGTACATTCTTACAAAGAAGGATGCTAAGGCGCGATTAATACGGTGGATCATAATTTTATAGGAATTTGATATCACCATTAAAGACAATAAGGGAGTAGAGAATGCGGTAGCTGACCATCTATCAGGGCTAACTTTCAAGGGTAACACAATCACATTGCCAATCGAAGATGAATTTGCAAATGCGAATTTATTTTTTGTTTCTTCTCTACCATGGTTTAATCACTTTGTGAACTATTTGACTGTAGGTGAGATTACTATATAGTGGAGCGCGTAGGATAAGAGGAAGTTCTTGGTCGAGGTACATAATTTTTATTGGGATGATCCATGTCTACTTAAATACTGCCCTAACCAAATTTTAAGAAGTTGTGCCCCTGATGAGGAGATACCTAGTTTGCTAAAATTTTGTCATACCCAAGCATGTGGAGGTAATTTTTCTATAAAAAAGATTGCTGCAAAAATTTAATGTGGTTTCTATTGGCCTAATTTATTTAAGGACACTAATAATTACTATAGATGATCTTGTAAAAGATGCCAAAAATTAGGTTCTTTGTCCCGACGTAACATGATGCCATTAAATCCATTTTGGTAATTGAAATATTTGACTATTGGGGAATAGATTTCATGAGACCGTTTCCACCTTCTTTTGGTTATTTTTATATTATTGTGGCAGTTGATTACATGTCTAAATGGGTAGAAGCATCAGCTTGTACGGCTAATGACAATAAAACAGTTGTTAAATTTCTAAAAGAAAATGTTTTGTCTCGGTTAGGCACACCACGTGTTATTATTAGTGATAAAGGTACACACTTTTGCAATCGTTCATTTGAAGGACTCATGAAAAAAATATACCGAGTAAGTATTTTAAGGATGACGAATAGTAGGGGTTTGATCACCTGTCCATCTTGACCGATTATCCCTTTAATTTGTTTACTTGGAGAAAACGGTGAACCCTAATCCTAAAGATTGGTCTTTAAGATTGAACCATGCACTTTGGGCTTACGATATAGCTTTTAAAAATTTCCTAGGCATGTTACCCTGTCGTCGTATTTTAAGACTTCCCTAGGCTTAGTTTTGTTTTTTTTTTATGTTTCATTTTGTTTCTTGTTTCATTTATTTTTTTTAACTTGAGTACTTTTCAAGCTAACCATTGTTCCGACCCTATGTGATTTACTCCGATATTTAGGTAATACTCTTCCTTTTTCTTTTGGTAGGCATGTTTAGACATTGAGGACAATGTCTGGTTTGGTTGGGGGGAGCACAACTTGTTGTGTATTGCATCGCATAAGTCACCATGGACTTTCTTTATTTATTTAACAAAAAAGAAAAAAACCTAAGTGTATTTTGGTGGGTGTTGGAATGGTACTTAATTGATTCGGGGTGAAAGTCATGCAATTCGAGGCAAGCCGATCAATTTTGAGTTTTTCGAGATCAACATGCGTTTTCAAGTTTAAAGTATTTTTAAAACCAAATTCATGGCATCCACGCACTCCCTGTGGTTTAAAATGTGTTTTGACAAGTTTTGGAGACGTTGGAATGCCGAGTTACAAAGTGGATCGAAAATCGAGTGTTTAGTGCAATTTGACCTAAAACAAGTTTTCGAAGAGTTGAATAGGTTTTAGAATTTTATCCACGATGCATATATGCATCATATCTATTTAAACTTTTATAACACAAATATCGAGGTATCAGGGGTCTCCAATGTTAAAAAAAATCGCCTTGCTGGTAGTCTAACTAGCAATGCGATCGCATGTAGAACATCAGGCCCTGAAAGTTTGCTCTATACGGTCGCATAGAGGAAATTTACACCTAGAAGTAGTTTTAAAAGACACACATACGAGCACACCCACACACACGACGCCTCACCACTTTAACACACACAACACTAATCAAATCACGTATTCATCTCGACTCTTGCATTCTCCAATATCTAATCTCTCAAGGTATGTTATTTACCCTTGCGTTATTGCAAGATATATATTTATGCTTGGGAATTTGATTGAATGATTAGGAGTATGAGAATTAGGTAGTGATAGAGTGTTAAATTATGAGTTGAATTCGAAAAAAATGGGCTTGATTATCACTAATGTTTTGAAATTTTTTTATTAAAAAAATTCTAGTGCTTTCAAAGTGTTCGATAAAATGACTAGAAGAAAATTGATGTTGAATTAGGGCTCAATTTGAATGTGATAGGATTGCCCTGTGTTTTGGTCTGATTGTGTTAAATTTCATTGATAAATTCACTTGGAAACACCAACACCTAAATTTCCATACATAGCCATGACATGAGCAGGCGAAAGTCACTTCATGTTATCCACTTCGTCTTTCCATTTTTTAACTCAAACGAAATCCTTTTGACCTCAAATTTGAACATGTGTTAGACTAATGTTCATTCTTTCATATGCCCAGAGATTGCTTGGAAAAATTTCGATTTTTCTCGACGGTGTCCGGGGGTGAACTTGCCTAGTCGAACATGATTCTAAATGCAAAATTTTCTTCGTCTGAGTGGATATCTATTTATGTTCTACATTTTGAATCTTTATGACAATACCCATGTTTCATTACACATTTTGTTAAGCATGGCATCGTTACAATGCATAATGTTTTGTTTGGTATATTACTTGAATTATTTGCTTGTAACATAAGTTTAGGAGTTTTTGATGCTCATGTTCCATCTATTATCTCCAAGTATTATGGTATTCATTTATGCATGACAGTTAGCTTACATATTTTAATTCTTGTTGTGTTTGCAGAATGCCTCCTAAGCGCACCTCCAAAGGAAAGGAAAAAATGGCTTCTACGTCGGGTACTGCACGAACAAGAGGACCTGAAGGGAGAATACGTAGATTCTTAGATCAAGAGGCCACCACACTATACTCAAATGTTATTAGCCATTGGGTACTGCTCCCAAAACGGCTAGTTAGATTAGAAGATTTTCTCGGATTTAAGATCGTGACTTTGGTACAAAATTACGGTTGGGATAAAGTGATTGAAAGACCTCAGCCAATATATGAAGGCCTGGTTCTCAAGTTTTATGCGAACTTCAACAGTGAGATAGACACCCCAAGATCCGAGCATCTACATCAGACATGAGTAAGGGACAAATGGATCATGTTCACACCCAAGGTAATACATGATAACATAGTTCCCATTCCTGGAGATTTTCCATGGAACACAGTCGGGGAAGTATTGTTCAGGCGTGAGAATGCATGGCCATTACAGACTCTAGTTTAGCATCAGATCAAGCTTATACCGTCTGTAGCCATTCTATGGCTATTTATTTGCCATAACATCGTGATAACTTCACATAGGACGACATTCAACGATCCTGCGGCCGGTTTCATTTATCACTTGATTAGAGGACAGAAGATCGACTTGGCCATTTTTTATTTATAAACAAATTCATTCCCAAGGTGTATGGGGAGATCAACATCGGTCGCTGATATTTTAAAGTTTGATTAGTGGGATATGCAAGTGGTAGGCATTATTATTCCATCTGGGGAGCTTCTCGGGAAACCCAACGCTTTCATAAAACTCTCTACTTTGGAGGCTCAGGATCAAGCTAGGGATAAACACGGAGAAAAATAAGAAAATGTGCGATTGAGACAATAGTGGGTTGTATAGGGACAAGGGGTTGAGGACACTGAGATGCTTGAGGTACCACCACCGGCACCACTAGATGTTGATACATAGTTGCTGAGATAAATTTTTGCTACTATAACCAGTTCTACCCGGGATATCGATAGTCTTCAGTAGGCCATAGGTGCTATGGGCATGGATATCCAGGCTGTAAGGAAAGATATGTTGAGTACTAGGAATTTTGCTTCCACTATTAGTATAGAGGCATTGGCTGTAAGAAGAGAGGTTGAGGTTTTGAATGGACGGCTGAATAACTATATGGGCAAAGTTGATGGGATTCAGTTGCGGGCTAACGAGACTTGGGACCTCTTGGGTAACATCGAGAATGAAACGCAAGAACAATCTCTACACATTCAGAGTATAGAGGCCGAGCTCAACAGCAATCCGAGATTATACGACAGATACGCACGCGACTCTTTCCACCACCAGCTGATGGCGCATCCGGCTCTGGTTTCCATCCACCACATCCATATTGATCGGGGGAGTACTTTGAACCCTTTTTTCTTTACCTTATTAGACATTCGTCATGTTCTTCACGTACCTTTCAGTTTAGCATTTTGTGATTATCTAACCATTGAGG
This sequence comes from Fraxinus ornus, assembly GCA_903798235.1. Lineage (NCBI taxonomy): Eukaryota > Viridiplantae > Streptophyta > Magnoliopsida > Lamiales > Oleaceae > Fraxinus > Fraxinus ornus. Next base: position 7,337 of record CAIGRF010323119.1, on the reverse strand, counting down.
ACAATGTTTCTAATAAGTTTGGGGGTGGGCATTCATCGTTTTACTGCAAGATTGTTTTTGTGATTGTATGCTAAAAAATCTTATTTTTGCAATTTTTTATTCATTTATTTTCAATTTTTTATTTTGTTTATTTATTTTCTACCATTAGATTATATGTTTAGTTTTGTGTGCTTTCTGGGTTTGATAACTATGCTGGCTATGATGTGACTTTTGGAATACTATCAACTATGAATAATGAAAATAATGTAGTATTAAATTAGTCAAAAACCTGTTTATGTGAAACTTGACATTTTCTATGCACGTTACTCATGTTTGGCATCTTGAGTTAGTGATGTGGTTCAATATGTAGAAATGGTTAAACATAGCAAGTAAAACCAAATAACCTCTATAGTATTGATCCATAATCCAACTATAGGGTAGTTTGGAGATGATTAAGTTGCTACAGGGGAGCATTGAGATATGTAGGGATTTCGTACACGAAGATTATTGATAAGTATAGTTTTTATACTTATTCGAGACTCTAAATTATGATATTTTGTTGTCTTTTGAATTAAATTCTACCTAATTTATATTAAATTGCATTTTGTTGGTAAAAACTTTATATTTATTGAAGAATCGAAGAAACAAGTGCAAAATAGTGAGAAAATGGCAAAATCAAAAGCGCGAGGACTTAGAAGGAAGCATTAAATTAATTGAGCCTTAATTAAAATTTCAATGCGCTTGGACTCTTTGGTTGAAAAGAATAAAAAATGGGTTCTGATTTTCTCATAAATATACACATGTACACGACAGAATGAAAAGGAGCCACAGCCATTGAATAGAAAAAAAATAGAGAGAGGCGAGAAGAGGACGGTAGCCAAAGGAGGAAAATATATATTGACAATTGTCGTATGCACAAGAAGCAGAAAAGAAAGAGAAAAGAATAGAAAAGAAGGAGAAAAGAATAGTCAAAGCAGCAAGAAGGAACAAAAATGCGCAGCAGAGAGAGAGAGAGAAGAAAAAAAGAGAAAAAGAAAAGGGGACAGCTTCAATTTTAGCCAAAACTATTCACGTTGCGTCAATTTTTGTTGATGTCGTTCTACCTTTGCATGTTTAAATTCAACATTATAAGTGGCTAAATATTTTTATATTAGGATTGATGATGTAGTTTAGGGTTTTATTATATGTTTAATTTCAAGATTTTCAGGTCATTTTAATACTTGTTAATTAATTATTGTTTGTTTAATGATTTAATTGTCTGCACAACAATTAATTGATTTATAGATAATACTGAGACCGAGAGGTGATGTATAATTCTAGCTCGTGCAATAATTGACATAGACATTATAAGAGATCGAGAGATAATTATAATCTATGCAATCATGTTGAATTCCTATAGAAAAATGCGTTCATATGTGTGTGAATTTNAATAGAATTAGTGTTGCTTGAGAGAGATTACTAAATACAATAGGTTAATTCGATCGTTAACACGTATGAAAATGGTTGAATAAATTAGAGTTAAATGTATGATAAAGAACTTAAGTGAAATCGGAAATCCTAACTACCTCAATACATAATCTTATCTACATTTTAATATGAGTTCGTTACTTTATTATATAGTTCGTTATTTTATTTCTTTGAATTTCATTTAGAAAATATAACTTGATTTGATTATTAGTTACCATTTTAGTTTAAACTGAAACTAGGTTGGTTTAAAACTTTATAGTATATAATAGTCTATGTGAGACGATATTCGGACTTAAAAAAAATACACTTCATTACTTGTCACGATCCGTACACTTGCGGAATTTCACGAACAAGTTTTTGGCGCCGTTGCCGGGGACTAATTTATTTGCTTTAAATTTTTTATTAATTCTAGTTTTGATTTAGAATTATTTATTTACTTTCTCGCCTTTATTTTTTTTTTTTTTTTNTGTTTAAATTCAACATTATAAGTGGCTAAATATTTTTATATTAGGATTGATGATGTAGTTTAGGGTTTTATTATATGTTTAATTTCAAGATTTTCAGGTCATTTTAATACTTGTTAATTAATTATTGTTTGTTTAATGATTTAATTGTCTGCACAACAATTAATTGATTTATAGATAATACTGAGACCGAGAGGTGATGTATAATTCTAGCTCGTACAATAATTGACATAGACATTATAAGAGGTCGTAATTATAAACTATGCAATCTTTATTGAATTCCTATAGATTAATGTGTTCTTATGTGTGTGAATTTACATAGAGATATAGTAAATTCAGGCATATGAATAGAATTAGTGTTGCTTGAGAGAGATTACTAAATACAATAGGTTAATTCGATCGTTAACACGTATGAAAATGGTTGAATAAATTAGAGTTAAATGTATGATAAAGAACTTAAGTGAAATCGGAAATCCTAACTACCTCAATACATAATCTTATCTACATTTTAATATGAGTTCGTTACTTTATTATATAGTTCGTTATTTTATTTCTTTGAATTTCATTTAGAAAATATAACTTGATTTGATTATTAGTTACCATTTTAGTTTAAACTGAAACTAGGTTGGTTTAAAACTTTATAGTATATAATAGTCTATGTGAGACGATATTCGGACTTAAAAAAAATACACTTCATTACTTGTCACGATCCGTACACTTGCGGAATTTCACGAACAAGTTTTTGGCACCGCTACGGGGGAACTAGTTTATTTACTTTAAATTTATGGTTAATTCTAGTTTTGATTTAGATTTTCTTTTTTCTTTTTTCTTTTTTCTTTTTGTGTGTTTTGTGTTATTCTTTGTGTTGCTAGTGTCCTTGCATGCGAAGTTCGAGATTAGGTATTCTAGTACTCTTTGATCCAGAAATCGAATGTACTTTTAACCATAGAATTAGGTAACAACTAGAAAACATCGTGGCATAACAGAACAGAGAAGTGAGACCGGTACAGGGGCTGAATAACCAGTCGAGATTGATGATTTGCCACTTGGACAATTCATCACATCACTTGTTGTACCAAAGCAATCAAGCATTTTTTATCCTCCATTTGGACAATTAAATTTTCAACTAATGACAGACATCATTTTATTGTTCCAGAATGGAGTATCATTTTATGGGAAACCTCATGAGAATTCACACAATCACAGCTCACGCTTTTTGGACATCTACCAAAATTATAATTTTCATAGAGTATCTGATGAAGTAATCAAGTTGAGACTCTTCCCACATACACTCAGAGACGGAGCAAGAGAATGGTTAGATGCCCTACCAGCTGGAAGCATTAGGACTTGGAATGATCTCATACAAAAGTTCATCACAAAATACTTTCCACTATCAAAAGTAACTAAAATAAGACACGAGATATCCACTTTTCAACAGGACGAATTAGAGAGTTTTCACGAAGCATGGGAAAGGTTTAAAGAATTGATTAGGAAGTGTCCTAACCACAGTATTAGAAAAATCTGTAAGTTCAATACTTCGAAACTGGTTTAAACCCAGCATGTCGTATATCGGTGGGTGCAGCATCAAATGTATCTATCACATCAAAGTCACCCAATGAAGTTGAAGAATTATATGAGACGATGGCAGCCAACAATTCGTTATGGCCTACCGAAAGATCCACACATAAGAAGCACACAGGTCTACATGAGGTGGATACTTTCTCGGCATTATAAGCACAGATGTAGCTTTGGAGAAGAAAGTGATAGATCACTTGACTATAAGAGGTTTAGTAAAAGCAATGCAAACAAGATATTTGGTTTGTGGTATATGTGGTAGAGCTCACGATAGTGGAGAATGCTATATGACATCTCGAGAGATAGAGGAAGTTAATTATGTACAAAATTATCAACTCCAATACAACAATGCATTCATCAATACATACAACCTAGGTTGGCGTAATCATCCTAACGTTTCTTAGAGCAAAAACAAAAATAATCAGCAGCAATTCTCCCTGATTTTCAACGGCAAGAGAAAAAATCATCTCTGGAAGATATCTTTGGTAAATTTATACAAAGGACCGACCAGTATACGGCAAAGACCGAAACAACCTTGCAAAATCATTTAGTAGCCATAAAGGGGTTGGAAACTCAAATAGGTCAGTTGGCCCGCACTATCTCAAAAAGACCACAAAGAGCCTTACCTAGCAATACAGAAACTAATCCAATAGAATAGGTGCAAGCAATTATAACAAGAAGTGGGGTACAAATGCCTGAAATTACAGTTAAAAGATCAGTAACAGAGATAAATAAAGTGCCAACTAGATGAAGAGCAAGTGGAAGGATCTAAAAAGTCGACTAAGAAATTTTTGAAAGAGAATTTAGATACACCACAGGCTAAGGCGACCATTCCTATCAGAGAATATGTACCCCCATTCTATTTAATTTCATAGAGACTGCATAAACACAAACTTGACAAACAATTCTCTAACTTTATTGAAGTGTTCAAAAAGTTGCACATCAACATTCCATTCACAGATGCTCTAGCACTAATGCCCAGCTACGCAAAATTTATGAAAGAAACTATTACTAACAAGAAGAAGCTGAAGGATTATGAGACCGTAATGCTAACTGAGGAATGCAGTGCACGTCTACAGAATAAATTGACCCCTAAGCTCAAGGATCTAGGGAGTTTTACTATACCTTGTACCATAGGAGATAAGTGTTTTGAACACGCTTTATGCGATCTTGGCGCAAGTATAAACTTAATGTCATTGTCTTTGTACAAGAAATTAGGAATTTGAGAGGTCAAAGCAATTACAATTTCACTGTAGCTAGCTGATCGTTCCATAAAACATCTGAGGAGGATTATTGAAGATGTTTTGGTGAAGGTGGACAAGTTCATTTATCCCGTGGATTTCATCGTATTAGAAGTGGAAGAAGATCGAGATATTCCAATCATTTTAGGCAGACCTTTCCTGGCTACTGAAATAGCGTTAATTGACATACACAAAAGAACATTGACACTGTGGGTTAATGATGAGAGGGTAAATTTCAACATCTACCAAGCGAAGAAACCTCCAAAAAAGGCTGACTTGTGCAATATGATCCAATCAATCAAAGAAATTGTAGGTAATAGAGAAAAATGGATTTATTCTATGATCCTCTAGTGTAGCACATGGCTACCAGTTATTTAGCAAAGGATACATTTCTTACTGGTAAATACTTAGTAACCAATGAAGCAGTTGACTTCCTATTGGCTCATGAAGCCTATCCATCTAACAAAAATGAGAGCTATGTAGAAAAGCATTGAAAACTTCCAAACAATGTCAAGCCAAAAGAGGTTTTAAAGGCTATACCAAAGTTGTAGCCGTCCAATTATATATGTCATGCTATAGTGAAGAAGAGTACAAAACCAAGGATAAAATTTAGAAACGTGAGAGACTTGCCACCTGGAGATCCAACGTAGATAATATGGTTAATTCAAGCTAATGACGTTAAAGAAGGGCTTCTTGGGAGGCAACCCAAGCATTTTTCTTTTTATTTATTTTGTTTTTGAATTTTAGGATAGTTTAGTTTATTTTAAGTCTATTTGGGACTCATCATCCATATATCACTTTCCCTTTAGGTCTTCGATATGTTGGTTTCTAAGATGTTAGAGCTAAGTAACACTTGTTCCATTTATTTGATCTTAATACTTTATTTGATTTTTCAGGAACATGATGTCGCGGAACATTTAAACCAGTTTTGACCAAGGAGCCAACGGGAGTAATAGCAAAGCTAGTCATTGAATTACACGCCATATCAAGGGAGTCTTTTCTTTACTTTCTTCCCCACCCCTTTATATCCGGATTTAGGATTTAAGATTGAGGACGATGTCTAGCTTAAGTTTAGGGGTGGAAAATATGAGTGTTCTTTTTTTTTTTTTATGTATTTTTGAGTTTCATTTCTTTTATGTGTTATTGTGTGCCAAAAATATTTTCTTTCTGTGTGCTTGTGTGAGTTAGTTGGCCGGCTGACAATGAGGAATGTATTGAATCATGAATTGATCTATGAATGGTGAATAAGTTACACGTTTAAATTAATTTTTGCCTTTTCATGTAAAATTTGATATATATTGAGCACATGAATTAAGTTAAGCATTGTGTATGAATGAGTTGAATTCATAATTGGATAGGTTGAAATAATAGACCATAGATGCTAAACCCAAAACTACAAAATTTTACATCCTTGGACCAAATTTAGAATAGTTTGGGAAATTTCACTTGTGAAAATTTTTTCACTTGTGATAAATGGGGATTCCATTTGTGAAAAAACAAAACCTTGTGTGGATTGTCTAAGGTTAATAGGATGAGATTGGGTGAAAATCTCAAGTTAGATGTCGTTTTTTTCTTAAATTGGTGTTTAATGAGGGACATTGCACTAATCAAGGCATAAAAAAATTATTATTATTTTATTTAAAAATTTCTCTTCGTAACCTTTATGACTCGAGCAATTAAGTCTGCAAGAGTCTTTAAAACCTGGTGCCCTATGGTCATTTGACTTGGGAGTTGTTGATCGAAAGCTTGTTACATAGATCATTTAGAAAGCTTAAGGGTGATAATGTTTCAAATAAAGAAAAAAAAATTGAGAAAAAAGTTTATAGAAAACCAGAAAAAAAAATGTATGAAACAGAAAATACACCAAATGCATTGGTTACGTCCCAAACACTTATTTGGGAAAATTGACTTTTGATAAGGGATTATTAGCCCAAGTAAGTGCTAGAGATTAAAGCAATCAAACTATGGAGAATCTTTATTTATTGACATATTTACTAGCAATTAGTGGGATTTGCCTAACCTAGAGAGGTGAGGATAGTATAAAAATTCAACCTCAATTCACATGCTTGAAAAGAGAGAGAAGAATAAGTTTGGGAATGTGTGAATCTTACAAGTGATGAAAGAATTTATTTGACCACTGAGGGTCGAGAATTGAAACAAGTTATAAATTCATAATGCGATGCTTAATTTTTCACACACACACGTCAATTTTACATTGGAAAAGTAGATTTTAATTTCTGTACTGTGATTATGAAGTTGTGATTAGATTAATATTATGATTTCAATCCTAAGATAAAAACTCAGGTTAGCTAGCTAAATCTTTTTGCTTTGTTTGAATGATTGGCCACCAATTAGATAATTAGCATTGCATGCTTGTGTGTTTGTTAGGTTTTAGTTTTATTTGAGGAAAAACAAAAAGTCGAGTTTAGGGGTGTGATAAGTGTAGTTTTTATACTTATTCGAGGCTCTAAATTATGATATTTTGTTGTCTTTTGAATAAAATTCTACCTAATTTATGTTAAATTGTATTTTGTAGGTAAAATTTTGTGTTTAATAAAGAATTGAAGAAAAGAATGCAAAATAGCGGAATAATGGAAAAAGTCATAGTACA
>CAIGRF010322999.1:0-10601 GCA_903798235.1 Fraxinus ornus | reverse complement strand
TTCATCAAAGATGGCACCCGCACCGTCTCTGACTACGCAGATGTCCTTGGAGGTGACCCCTGTGGAGGAGATTGCACCTCGGCAAGGTTGTTTTGATGTGCGCTTTTTGTTTTATCAAAGATGGCACCCGCACTGCCTCTGACTATGCAGATGTCCTTGGAGGCAACCCCTGTAGATGAGATTGCACTTCGGTAAGGTTGTTTTGATGTGCGCTTTCTGTTTCATCAAAGATGGTACCCGCATCGCCTCTGACTATGCAGATGTCCTTGGAGGTAACCCCTGTGGTGGAGCTTGCACCTTGGCAAGGTTGTTTTGATGTGTACTTTCTGTTTCATCAAAGATGGCACCTGCACCACCTCTGACTACGCAGATGTCCTTGGAGGCGACCCATGTAGAGGAGCTTACACCTCGGTAAGGTTGATTTGATGTGAGAACAAAGCGAACGGAGAATTTATTCATTTGATTGCAATATTTACAAGGTTACAAGCTTCATACTGGTAGTACTTTCTCAGATGCTCGATGTTCTAGGTGTGAAGCATTGCATTCCCTTCCAGGTCTTCCATTGTGTAAGTACCAGGCCAGATCTCCTGGACTATCTTGTATGGACCCTCCCAATTTGGCCCCAAAGTCCCTATGCCATGATCTTTGGTTGAGGGAAAAACCTTGCAGAGCACGAGGTCACCGATGCGAAGCACTCTCTTTTTCACTTTAGCATTGTAATAACGCATCCTCTTACGCTGGTAGGAATCGAGCCTGACCTGAGAATCATCTCTCTTTTCTTCAAGGAGATCCAGCTCCAACCTCATCAGTTCGTCATTTGTTATTTCATTGAAGTGTATGCGGTGAGGAGAAGGAATACCAACATCTACCGGGCTTATCGCTTCAGCCCCATAAGTCACGGAGAAAGGTATTTTCCCAGTGGCTATCGTCCTTTTCAGGGTGAGCTTGATAGTCTTGTTGACCACCTCGACTTGGCCATTCGCTTGGTGATGATGGGGTGAATAGAAATGTTTTTCGATTCCGATCTCATCACATAAGTCCTGAATCTTCATGTTGTCGAACTGTTTGCCATTGTCTAAGACCAAGGAATGAGGTATGTCGAATCGGCATATGATGTTCTTCTAGGGAAACTTAGTAGTGTTTGCTTCAGTAATCTTGGACAGAGGTTCTGCTTCCACCTATTTGGTAAAGTAGTCTATGGCGATAATGGCGAATCGATCGCTTGCTTTTCCCTTAGGCAGGGGACCAATGAAATCCACAGCCCATTTGGAAAATGGCCAGGGACTTGTCACAATAGTAAGTTCTTGGGAGGCCTGCCTCTACACGTTGGAGAAGCGCTGGCACTTGTCATTTTTGCACACGAATTCAATGGCATCCCTTTTTAGGGTTGGCCAGTAATACCCTTGCCAGAGTATTTTGTGTGCCAAAGCAAGCCCGCCGAGTGATTTCCACAAACACTTTAGTGAACTTCTTTTAGGATTCTTTTTTCTCATGCATCTGAGGAGGGGAGATAAGAAGCCACGCTTGTACAAAATGCCATCCTGTAGGATGAAGTGAGCAGCTCTCCTCCGAAGCCTTCGCGCTTTGGTTTCATCCTCTGGCATAGTTTGCTCCCTTAAGTAGGCCAATGGTAGTGTACTCTCAATCCACATAAGCTCTTCACCCTTCTTAATAGAGGGTTCAACCAGGTGCTCAATTGGCACCACTTTAAGCATTTTCGAATCTTTGCTACTGGCCAATTTTGATAGTGCATCCGTATAGGAGTTCTCCTGGTGTAGCACCTAAATCAGCTTACACTTTTCAAAGCCAGGCAGGAAATCCATTACCAGCTTCAGATAGGCTGCCATGTGCTTGTCCCTGGCTGCAAAGTTCCCATTAACCTGATTCACCACCAACTGTGAATCACTACTGATAATCACTCTTTTTACTTGCAATTCTCTGGCTAGTTGGAGTCTAGCTAGGAGGGCCTCATATTCAGCCCTATTATTGGAAGCTTTGAACCCGAATCTAACGATGCAGTTTAGCTTATGCCCCTCTGGGCTCTCCAGCAGAATGCCAGCTCCGGAGCCCGTTTTCCCTGAGGAGTCGTCAACAAAGAGATTCTAGGTAGGCAGTTCTGCTGGCTCCATGTTTACTTCGATTTCAGGGGTGGTCTTAGCAAATTCTGGAACAAAATCAGCCAGAGTTTGACCCTTGATTGCTGTCCGGGGCGTGTATTTTATGTCAAATTCACTGAGTTCAACAGTCCATTTCAGTAACCTTCCCGAGGCGTCTGGCTTCTGTAGGACTTGCCTTAATGGAAAGTTCGTTAAAACGTGAATGCTGTGGGCCTGGAAATACGGCCTCAATTTTCAAGAAGCGGTGATCAAAGTGAGAGCCAATTTTTCCATGTTTGGATATCGCACTTCGGCGAGTAATAAAACTTTTGCTTACATAGTATAGTGGCAATTGGTACATCTTTTCTTCTCGCACAAGCACTGAACTGATTGAATCTTCAATTACTGTCAAGTATAGCAGTAGGGGTTCTCCTTCTTTGGGTTTGCTAAGGAGAGGTGTCCAACCCAAGTAGTTTTTCAACTCTTGGAACGCCTCTTCGTATTCTGGGGTCCATTGGAATTTCTTTTCCTCTTTAAGGACTTTGAAGAAGGGTTGACACTTTTCAGTAGCCCTAGAGATGAAGTGATTGAGTGCGGATATTCTGCCAGTGAGCCGTTGTACTTTCTTGGGCTTTTGTGGCGATATCATTTCGATCAAAGCCTTAATCTTCTCTGGATTGGCTTCGATTCCCCTCTGATTTACTATGTAGCCCAAGAATTTACCTGAAGCTATGTCAAATGCACACTTTAGAGGGTTCAGCTTCATGTGGTACTTTCTTAGTGTTTGGAAAGCTTCTCTCAGGTGTTCAACGTGCTACTTAGCTTGGAGGCTCTTTATTAGGATCGACATAAACCTCCATGGTTTTGCTGAGCTAATTAGCAAATATCTTGTTGACTAACCTTTGGTAGGTGGCCCCAGCATTCTTCAGGCCAAAGGGCATCACCTTGTAGTAATAAAGTCCATTGTCAGTTATGAAGGAGGTGCTGTCCTCGTCGCCTGGGAACATATGAATTTGATTGTAGCCTGAATAGGCATCTATAAAACTTAGTAGCTTATGCCCAGTAGTTGAATCTACTAACTGATCGATCCGAGGAAGTGAGAAGCTGTCCTTTGGGCAGACCTGGTTAAGATTAGAGAAGTCAATGCAGACCCTCTATTTGTCGTTGTGTTTCTTCACAAGGAAGGGATTTGAAATCCACTTCGGATAGTTGGCTTCATAAATGAAGCCATTGTTGATGAGTTTCTCTACTTCTTCTTTCTAGGCCTCATACCTTTTAGCATTCAACGCCCTCCTCTTCTACCTATGTGGAGCACAGTTCTGGTCAATTTGCAAGTGGTGGCAGCTGACTTGGGGGTCTATCCCAATCATGTCTTCGTGTCTCCATGCAAAGACATCTGCATTTTTCCGCAAGAAGTCTTTCAGTTCTTCCTTAGCCTCTTCTTCCAATCCCTTGCCGACCTGCAGAATCTTAGATAGTCATGTGGGTCTACTGGGAATGTTTCCAGCTCCTCCATCGGGACGGTTTGAGATTCTGATTCAATTACCCTGGGGTCCAACTCATCCAGGGATATTTCGGTTCTGGGTTTTGCTATGATAACGTCTCACGTCAGAGGTTGCCCTTCTTCAGGGGCCTCTGACATCTCAGTATCCAGCACCATATTGACTCATAGCTCTGCCTTCCTCAGAGAGTTAAGATAACACTCCCAGAATCCTATCGGGTCACCTCTGATAGTGGCAATTCCTCGTTCCGTCGGGAACTTCATGCAGAGGTGATGGATGGAAGTGACTGCCCATAATTCTTTCAGAGCTGGTCTTCCCAGAACTCCATGATAGGCAGATCAGCGATTAACAACTAAAAATTCCATGAAGTGGTGTGCTACCTGGGATGGAGCCCCCATTTCAACAGCCAAAGTAATCTTACATCTAGAGACGATAATATCCTCAGTAAATCCATAGAGGGTCGAGGTCATTGGTGTTAGCGCGTGATCAACTGCCATCTTATCAAAAGCATATCCGAACAAGATGTTAAACTGAACTACCATTATCCACCAGCGTTTGTTTTAGCCCATTGCGGGCCACCACGGCTCTGACTACCAAGGCGTCGTAGTGTGGGAAGTGCACACCTTCCCCGTCTTCCTGGGTAAATGTAATAGGCTCCACGGTTCTGCCTCTTGAAGATTGACTTACTATATAGCTTGCCATGGGTGGACTCCTCGCCTCTCTGGTATAATTCTTTTGAGCATTTTTTAATTCACCTCATTTATCCCCACCTCCTTTATGGGGCCATCCGATAATAGTGTCAATTTTTCGAATGAGTTGTTGTTCATTGGAAGCAGCTGAGTCCCTTCTGGGACGTTATTAGTTCCAGGGCCTTTTCCTATCGTTATTTCTATCATTACGTGGCGAATGTCACTTCGTTTCACCTCTTCTTGGAGAATTCCTTCGCGTATTACCCAGATAATGGTTATCCCTTATGTTATATGGGTTGCTTATGGGCTGGTTCGCACTTCTGCATTCACTCGTGTCGTGACTGTAGTGGATATGGAAAGTGCAATAGGGTCGTGATCCTTCCTGGGACCTATCTCCATGCCTACCACCTCGTCCTCTATTCCCAGTTGAGTTGCCAATGTTGGGTCCAACATTTTCATAAGCCAAAGTGGGCACTACATTCAATGTGGCAGCATTCAGAGCCTGTCCCAAGGTGGGGCCATAGCGTGTCCGGCCTGAGTCCATTGTTGGCTCACTATTTGGGAGGTGGGTCATCTACCGATTTGCCTCTGAGGGGGGAGGAAGTCCTTGGGCAGCTCTATTTCGGTGGTTAATCATCTTTTTGTTGACAATTTCTACTTTCATCATCTCCACCAATTCGTCATACGTGGAAGGTTCTTGCTTTGGACGTCTCTCTAGAACAAGATGTTCATATTTATGCCTCCTTTTACAGCTGAAAGGGCCTCTTTGTCTGTGACTTGCTCGCAATAAGTTATTTCATCAGTGAAGCGAGCAAGGTAGCTTTTCAAAGTCTCTCCTGCTACTTGTCTCATGTCTTGCAAGCGTTGTATTGGAGCTTCTCCCTCTTTTCTTGAGAGATATTGGTTCAGAATTACCTTCTTTAGGTCTGGCCAGCTCCTTATGCTAAGAGGTATCAATCTGCTGTACCATACTTTAGCAACTCCGCCAAGAGTTAAATGGAATGCCCTGCATTTCAAAGTAGGCGAGGCTCCTCTGAGGCTCATTTGTGTTTTATATTTGTTTAGATGTTTCTCCGGGTCGCCATTTCCTTCATATTTGGGAATTTTAGGGGGAACGAAGTTGGGAGGCATCGAAAAGGTACGAAGCTCCCTGGAGAAGGGTAGATTATCATTATCATCATCATCATCCAGTTCATATAACCGACATGGTTCATCAGAATCGTTCCCATCTACTGTTGTGCGAGGCGGATGCTGGGCTGTGTCGCCTCTGTTCTCCCAATCTACCATATTTCGCCTCTCTAGCCTATTTCTAGGTGGAGGGGCTTGAGCTTGGCTTTGCATACACTCTTGCTGGCGAGCCGCTTGGTGTGTGGGCTGGCCACTATTTCTAGGCGCCCGTCCAATCCTATCAAAGATACTAGCAGACCTCTGGGGCTAGTCTTCATATTCCGGAGGGAAGTGGTCCTCCCTTGTGGGGGCATTTCTAGCCAGAGTGATTGTGTAGTTGGAAGTGTCCATTCTCATTTCTCTTTCAATGGGGACTTCGCCTTGGAGACTCAAATGGGTTCTCCTGCTAGATTCCGCCTCGGTCCGCCTATGGGCTGATTGCTGAGGGTTTTGTGGGGCCTGGAAATCGCCTTGGTTCTGTACCTGCATGAGGAGCTCTTGCTGGCAGCGTTTTGAGCTGCGATGTTCCTCTTGTTAGCGGCCATAGTAGCCACTTCGACAGTTAGTTGGGCAGTTCTGTTGCCTCTGCGATACCGGTGATGGGGTCGATGATGCGTCACATTTCGAGAAATCTCTTCTTCATATATCTCTCTCGTCCTTATTGGGTTCACTTCTTCGTCACTAAAGCTCATGGTCTGAAGCTGTGGATTTTTCCTTTTTAGCAGAGTTTATGTATAACTGATTCTTTTTTCAAGAACCGAACCCTTTTTCAAGGTCCCTTTTTCAAGGGAAAATATCAACCGGATATTTGAACAAGGTTTTGGTAGGAAGATTTCATGGTTTAAGTAAGTTTCCCACAGATGGCGTCAATTTGTTGACCTCAAAAAATAGATCCGACGTGGCCAACAGAAAAAGTCTTCATGTCACTCTTTCATGCACATGTAGCACGACGTCAATCACCCGTGGCCTTTCTCGTAGGAATGGAAGGCGGCCGCGAACAATCCGACGATCAAGTCAACTCAGGTTCAACCGAAAAATGGTTCACCGGCAGTGGAACACTCGTCAGGAAGTGGTTGATAGATATGTGTAATAATAAGGTGCCAATATGTGAGGGAGAGAAAGTGATACCAAGTTTGCAATGTAATGGGAGTAGGATTCGAATCCTTCTCCAGGCACAAGTAGGTAGTATTTATACTAAGGATGGGAAGAGGGGAGCCGTTAGATGAGGAGACACGTGCCGTTAGATCCTCAAGGCTCATCCCATCCTAGGCATCAATCTGTCTTTCCATAAGCTAGCTGGCATTGAGTGTCTCTTATTGAATTGACCGTTTGGGTCCTGCCATACGTCCCATCAGTCATTGATTTGACTTTCAGAAGATCTTTGTTTAAGAGATCTTTGCTGGGATGAAACGAGGCAGGAGTGGAGCTGTAGAAGTGGAGTACGGGCCTTTGCATCCGTGGTGTGTTGCGAATAAGTTCGATTCCTTTGTCGAACGCTTGCTCGGTTCATTCCCATGAGGTCACTTCGACTTATGTATTCAGCTCATCCTGCACGCAATCACCTTGGCCACCATGTGGCATGGTGCGGATCACTTCTGATGACATGTGGCTGGTGAGGTGGCGGTTCTAACACAGGCCCGTAACATTGTGAAAGATCAACTTCATTCTCTTTTTCTCTCAATTTTTCCTTCCTCATTTTTTAATTTGATTTGATCTCTATACACTTGTTGTGGTGTCAATTGTGCAAGAGTAATAGATTTCTCATTCTTAGTAAAGTTGTACCTATTTTTGTACCCATCGTGTATCACCTTACTATCATATTGTCTTAGCCTTCCCAACAAGATATGCCCGGCATGCATAGGCACTACATCACATATCATTTCATCATGATACCTCCTAATTGAGAAAATCACCAACATTCTCCTACCACGTTAACCTCTCCACATTCATTCAACCATTGCAATTTGTAAGGCTTAGGATTTTTTAGCATAGTTATTCACAAATTTTCAACAAGTGTAGTGCTAGTCACATTTGTACAAATACCTCCATCAATAGTCATACTACATACCTTGTTGTTGACATGGCATCTCGTATGAAATATGTTCTTCCTTTGTTGCTATAAGTCATCAACTTTGATTTGAGCACTAAGAGCTCACCGTGTAACCAATATAGCTCTGCCACTAAGTACTCCACTTTTTCACCATCACTATCATCTTCCAATTTTAGCATGTCATCATATTCACCCTCACTATCACTCATTACCTCTCCATTATCGTGCAAAATCATCGCCATTTTGTTTGGACATTGAGAAGAAATGTGTCCCGATCCCAAACACCTAAAGTACTTGATATCCCAATTTCGAGAGGGTTGGGAATCCGTCTTAGGTGTAGTTTTGCTAGCAACTTCCTCTCTTCCCTGTGATAGCTTAATTTTACCTTTTGAAACATCCCCATCACCTATATTGTTATCCCACTTCAGTTTCCAAGAAGAGTTAGAACACTAAGAACCCGATGAATATAGTTGTCTCCTTCCTCTTCAATTGTCTTTCTATGTTCATAGTTACATGTAGCATGTCTTCCAACTTCACATAATGTTGCAACTCTACCACATTAGATATATTCCTATTCAAGCCATTCAAAAATCGGGCCATGGTGGCCTCCTTATCCTCATCAACATTCGCTCTAATCATAGCAATCTTCATCTCCTCGTGATATCCTCCACACTCCTAGAACCTTGGCAGAGACTTTGCAAATTTTTATGAAGCTCCCTATAATAATGATTAGGCACGAACATCTTCCTCGTGATAGCCTTCAACTCTTCTCATGTATTAATAGGCCTCTCACGGTCCCTCCTTCTGGATGTTACTACTTGATCCCACCAAATAATAGCATAATCAGTAAATTCAAGCACCGCAATCTTTACCTTCTTTTCCTCTGAGTAGTTGTGGCAATCAAATATCAATTCTACTTTCTTTTCCCACTCCAAGTATGCCTCTAGATCATTCCTTCCTTTGAATGAATGAATTGTCATTTCGATATTGCCTATACTTTTATCAACACCATCTCCAACAAGATTTCTACACCTCCTTTCATACCTAACTCCTCTATCTCTCATTATTGCTAACTCGACATCCACCAATGCATCCTCATTAATGTCACTATCCACTTCCCATTTACAACAAATTCCGCTCGATGATACCGTCTTCCTTGCCTCCTTGCATTATGAATATCTCTAAGTTGTTCCCTACGTAAGTTAGCAAGCAATGTGTCTTGCCGATCCAATTTGTCTCTCACATCCTCAAACAACCTTTCGAACCATTGTATCACCTCATCCGATATGTTAACTTGATTATTATTCTTGTTTGAAGTAAAATCGTCTCTATCCGACATCCTAATTCTAATTTAATATTTACCTCACATGTATGTGCTCGCGTATTACTCAAATTGGTTTTTTTCCCTCTATTAGTCTCACCACTCTAGTCTTTTTCCTCTCAATACTTTCTTGCAAGTGCTTCAAAAAATTAATTCGATCTCAATTCAAAATTAATCCTTGTAGAGTTTCAAGCAAAGATTTGAGTAAGAAAGATTAACTCTAGAATGACTCAAAAAGTAGGAATTGATGCTTTGAATGGACAGTAAGGAAATATTCAAGAAGGTATTTCTTTAATTGGAATTGGACACTTTTGAATTTGGAATTTTTTTTACTCAAAAAAAAAAAATAAAAAAAAAAAAAAAAGATGTTGTTGGCAATTTTTTTCCAACTTTCCTTTTTTTTTTTTTTTGGCTCGAAGATTCAACTAAATATCAACAAAAGAAATAAAACTTGATTTGGATGCTAAATGAGCACAAAAAAAGTTTTTAATTTTTTTATTGGAGACTAAAAAATAAAGAACATGAAGAACACAAAAAATGAAGAACAAAAGACTCAAACTAAAAGAAAAAATAAATAGGATATAACCTTGATTTTTGGAGCTTTACTCTGATACCAACTGATGCGAACTCACGTATCAATGATAGTTATGAAAACCACACAAGATTGACTCAACCCAAGCAAGCCAAGAAATCAACGTTTAAACTTGATTCAAAAATATTGAATCAAGGAACCAACACAATCGTCGACAATATGTTAACCACGTGATTACAAGACTCAAGAATCTCACTTGATTTGTTTGAATGACATAAGAAATAATCTTGAGAGAAATTTAAAAAAATTGTGGCCCAGTTTGAACTATGCGGCCTCATATGTTTATTTTATGCGGTCGCATAGGCAGTAGTCTGCCCTCACTTTGGTCACAATATGATTGCATGCGACCACATGCATAGGTGTGCTATGCGGTCATATAGTTTTACCATTTAGCTTCCTCGCCTATTGTTTGCACCAAATTGATCCACTTCGTTTCATCTTTCAAGCCCAACATGAAACTTGTTCATTTGCTTGTTGTGATCAATGTTTCGTCTACCATACCTTGAGCAAGCAATCATTTAGCCTCCTTGACATTCTTTGCCCGTGATCTCATCATTGATCCTTCCTCAATGACCAATGGATTCCTGCCCGGACCTGCCCTTGTACCTTGGATCACATCAAGGTGCCTCGACCAAAGGCAATGCGCTTTGTGAAAACATATTTGTCTATATGTTTAATGCTTAGTACGCCACCACATCGAACATATGCATAGAGAGATAACCATGCAGGCAACTTGAGGCAAGTAAGCAAAAATGGAAACTTTTTTAACCTTACAAGCAAGCAAAAATCTATTTTCCAGGCAAGTACTTTGCAATTAGCTACTTAGCGCATAAACAATTTTCCAAGACATGTGCAATTTCTACCGTTGTTCGTGGTATGAAATTCAATTTTTTTCATTGAAACCCAGTTCAACAACATTAATCAAACCACATTAATTAATCAAACCACATTAATTAAAATGGAAACTGCACTCAAGGAAATCGTGCCAAAATGCAAAAAACAAAACGTTAAGTGATTATATTTCCATTTACCTTGATTTTCCTATCCCACCACTTCTCATCAACCATAACACGATTTCTAGTGTGTTGGGTTTTTTGATACCCAATAAATCCGGGCTATGATGTTAAACCGTATTGTTGGATTAGTCTTCATAGGTTTCGGCAAATGATTGAAGTGGAATGTCG
>CAIGRF010322991.1:18841-29724 GCA_903798235.1 Fraxinus ornus | reverse complement strand
GCTTGTGACTTGAGATATCACTGAACTCCGGTAGGAAGATGATGTATCTGTCAGTTCTCTCATAAGGATCCAGAACATAGAGGATATTTGGGCCAATGAGAAGGAAGGGAAAAATTAAGAAGAGAAATGTGCTCTGTGTGCGTTCCTTTCAATGCTGCTTCTAAATCAGTTTTTGTCATATTTTTTTTAGCTTTAGTCCCTTAGGTCGATGAAATAGAGCTTGATATTCTCATGCCACTTTTTGCATGGAAGTACTGATTTTTTTTATGACATTTACATGCACATTTAAAGCATATTTGAGCTCTATTTTTTTTCCATAAATATATTTTGTAATGGTGATTTGATGGAGAATGCGTGGTTAAAAAAATAAGGAAATTTTTTGGGTTTGCATGTAATATTGTTTTATTGAAGAATGTGTGGTTGAAGATAAGAGAGAGATAAATGTATTTTGAAAATAATGAGGATCAAACAAGTGCTTAAAGTTACTCATCTGTTCTTTAATGGACTTTATTCAATCACCTTTTTTTTTTTTTTTTAATTATTATAATTGCCTTTTTGTTGCATTTGCAGCTCCATCTTTTACATGAAGGACATCATATGTGCCTGTGATTCAAATAAATTATGCACAGGCCCTGGTTAGTGTTTCACAGTTCTAAGATTAATGTATATTACCTTTTTACGACATTAAAGTTCCTAAATGGCTTGCAGAGCTTTATCTTGTACCTACAATGGTAACAGTTAAAACATACATTCAAGTGTTGGTTCTGATCTAGTATAGGCTCCAGTTTATGGTAAAGCTATGGACAGTTGGTGTAATGTTACTCTCAAATCTCATTGCATCATATACATGACATGACATGACATGAATAGGAATGTAATGAGCGTGAGGTCTTCCATTTGTCTGTTTCTATTACTTCGATGTCAGATAGTTTTGTTTGTCAAAATCCATGCACTTTTGGTTTGACAAGCACAGGATAGTAACTGATGGATATACAATCATGTGATACTCAATGATGCATCTTCATTTTGAAAATCAAATATGAATTGAAAAGGTGGTAAATAACATACATCAGTTTCATTTTTGCGTTCTCTATTTCTTCCCCTGAAAAAGGGAAGGCTTGGGAACTATTGACTTCTAGACGCACTTGTTCATTGGCCTATCTTCCTTTTTGTATTCAGAGACGAAAATCATTTTGCACTACAGCCGATAAGGTGTCAGAAGAAGGCAGTGAAGAAAAGCAAAAGTAAGTTCTCTAAGCACATACTTCCATATATTTTCTTTTCTTTTTCTGGTTCCTTCTTCCCAGTAGGAAAGTAAGTTCTGATCAGTGGCTCATTGAAGGTTGCACCTCGAGAGTTCACTTGACATTACTAAGGAGAAAATTGAAAATAACCTGAATAGGATGAAATCCAAATGAAACTGTAGCACTAGCCGGAAAAAAAATATCCTTCACCTTTAGGATTTTACCCAAGAAAAGCTTGGAACTACCTTCAAATTTATAGTTGGAGAATAGGAGGTCTAAGTCAGGTAGATATGACATTATCGTTTTGTTTTCTATGATTATCTCTAATGAACTGATCGTATTTGTATCATGGTCCCCAGTAATAACCATTAATAGGCACCATATTATAAACTTCAGTTATTCATCTTCTGTTGGTATTGCCATCTTTGATTTCTGATGTATGGACAGCAAAAGCTGGCTTATATATGATGTTAAATTATCTAACTGGTTGTTTTCCTATGCTCCCTGACTGGACATACAGAGTAAAAGCTGGCTTATATATGATGTTAAATTATCTAACTGGTTGTTTTCCTATGCTCCCTGACTGGACATACAGAGTATCAGTAACGTTCGTGGACAAGGATGGAGAAGAGATACACGTCAAGGTTCCTTTTGGAATGTCAATGCTGGAAGCTGCACATGAAAATGACATAGAGCTAGAAGGTAAAAATTGCCAAACAATGTAATCTCCATTCTGGAAGTCATGCCAACTTATCTTGTTTTTGAGCGAGTTTACAGATTACCAGTTTGCTCAATTTCTTTTCTACTGGCATATATTGGTTCAATGTGGAGATTATATCTTTCATATAATTACTTAGCTTTTCCAATTCGCCAGTACCTCAGTTTTTTGAATGGTATGCTTAAGCTTGGGCCTAAGCTAATTCTCTTGGATATTTTTTACTGGAGCATGTGAAGGGTCACTTGCTTGTTCAACTTGTCATGTTATTGTGATGGTAAGTTACTATATAAAAGGACAGTTATTTCGTGAATTACCTATTCCTTCAGGGGAGCAGAGAAAAATTAAAAAAGGGAAAGCAAAAAGGGGATATCTCGGGAGAAAATGCATTAGGAAAATCATCCATGTTTATTATTTTTTGGTGTTTTTTTGCTAGGACGTGGACTATTACAGCAAACTAGAAGATCCAGCTGATGAGGAGAATGACATGTTAGATCTTGCTTTTGGCCTGACTGACACGTACTTCCCTTGTCGTGAAAATTATTAAATGATTCTTCTAGCCTCTCTCTTTGTCCGTGAATTTATGCATTTTGATTCTCTGCAGGTCTCGTCTTGGTTGTCAAATAATTGCAAAACCTGAAATTGATGGAATTTGTTTAGCGCTTCCTGTTGCCACACGGAACTTTGCTGTTGATGGATACAAGCCAAAACCTCACTAAAGGAAGATATTGTTCGAGAATGGATTATGCAATTCAGCCACAGTTTTGTAGCATATTAGATACTTGAGAAGTACTTTTGTTTTCACTGATACGTGACTAATGCGCAGGGTAAATCTTCTTTTACAGTCTGACCCTGAGATTCAAATTGAGGACAAAATGCATGATTAGGACCTGCAACAGAGTACATTTTTGAGCTATCCATCCCAAATAATGCACACTTTTGGAGACCGCAGAACACTTGAATGTTTGTATCAATTGTATCCTGGCCCCTGGGTCTATGCTACATTGGTTTGGAGATGGATTTATGTATTGAATATTGATTTTAGTTATTTGAAGCAATGAAGGAGTTGCCTTTGCTCTATATAAGGGTTAGCATTGCCACTGGCACTCTTGGCATCACTTCTCCTTCATTCATACTTAGGTGCATTTAATTGTCAATACTTTCCATGAAAAATGTGTTTTTTCCATCCCAATTCTTACATTTGTATTGTTTTATTGATATTTTTTTTCATGGAAAACATTTTCATACTTTTGGTTTCGTGACTATATTTTCTTCAAAATCAAGGAAAATATTTTCTTTAGAGGGAGTAGGATTTTATTTTCCAGAGAATTCAGTCTCTCTTTCTCTCTCTCTTATCTGTCCACTCTTCCATCTATCCACCAATAAAAAATGGACAAGAATAATATTTTCTAGACCGTAAACTAAATCAATCAAACACATTTAATTAATAATTTTCATAAAAATAAGTTCTAGGCAATTCAATTGCTTATAATTTATTTCCTTTCAATGCAAACTTCATGCTCGCAATCAAACGCTCCCTTATAATTGGCAATATGAACTTATTTATACACCCGGATTGTTGATTGTTAGAATAACTTGTTTATAAAGCAGGTCGGGTAGGCCATATGGTCCGTTTGACATGACTTTTGCTTTTCGTAAAAAAAAATTTGGATGAAAATACTTTAATTTTTGTTTGAAAACTAATTTTTAAAAGCACTTTCTATTCCGAAAGTGCTTTTAGATGAAGTTATATTGGATTAGCTTCCTTTAAAAACTCTTCTAACTGTTAGAAGCACTTTTATAAAATTAATCAAACGGGTCAAAAAACAGCTTTTGGATCTCAAAAGCTGTCCAAAACGGACCCTTAAACCTTTTCAGCCTTCTTACGCCTAATTGATTCTTCGTATGCTTCCTGCCAAGCCTTTTCTGCTTTCATCATAAATTGCTTGAGCCTATCATAAAGTTAATCTTCCATAGTTCCTTCCTGCTCAAGTTCACTAACTAGTTAGAAAATTTTCCAGATAACAGAATATAAAAAGTAATAGGCAAGGCATATTTGCCAAAACAGTAGCTATCTCATTGTATGGGGAACCCACAAATTATGTTGGCCAAAATAAATTGGGATAATTTGTGGGTTCCCAACTCCTCCAAAAAATAAAATAAACTAAAGCCCTGTTTGATACTACAAATTTTTCATGGAAAATTTTCTATTTTTCTACTTTTTACATGTTTGATTGCAAAAATTCTGCCTGGAATTCGTTTTCTAGCCATTACACTCACATGCCTCTTTTTATTGCAATCAATGAATTTGTTTTCCTTTTATTTTGGTAGTTTTTGATTTTTCAAATTTTTTTTTTTTTGACAATTGAGAAAAATTCTAGATACAATGGTAAAATTTTTTATCACTTTTGTTGACAATTTTCATACAAAATAAAGTCAAACAAATGGTATTTGGCATGTTAATTTATATATATACTTTTGGCAATTGGAACAAATTTTAGATCCAGTGGTAAAAAAAATATCACTTTAATGGACAATTTTCATGAAAAACAAAGTCAAACAGACACCAAACTTTCAACATTTTTCAAGTGGAAAATTATACCAATTAAACACAATTAATTACAATTTTTAGTAAAATAAATTTTAGGCAGTTCAATTTCATGTCATTCATTTTCTTTTCACCCAAATTCCACACCCTAAAAAGATAAGAGACCTATTCCAAACCACTCTAGAGCTTTCCTCCACGAGAAGAGAGTAAAATAAAATAAAAAAACAATTTTATTTATATATCTACATATTCAAATTATTAAAAAGTACGCACATTGTAAGGTTGAGTTTAGGGGTGTACACGTGTGTTAAGTTGACTAGACTCTAGGTGGCCCGACTCTTGTATATTCTAAGAGAAATGCTATTTGTACAACATTTTTCACATCACTTTACACAGCCCTCTCACAATAGGGGCCCCTATTGTGAGGGGGCTGTGTAAAGTGCTGTACATATGGAACTTCTTATAATCTAATTTACGTCTCATTTTAAAAATTGTGGACCCCCTATTGTGAGGGGACCGTGTAAATTGCTGTGTTTACGTCTCATTGGATGATTTTACTTGCATTTGATTGTTTAAAGTGTGTGCAAGATGAGGGAAGAAGTTATCAACACACATTCTCTCTTTGCAAAGTTTGGTGCTAAGCGGATAGCCTGCCTCTTTTTCAAGAATTGAATAGTCTTAACTAGAGTATATAAAGGTTTTAGAGTCAAATTAACTGTTAGCCAATTATTAAAATTCACATATCAATCTTATGATAAAAAATAAAATAAAATGAATCGAGTAAGTAGGTAAATACACAAGTTGAAGACATCAATATGAATAAATAAATTTTCTCTCTCCATATTAGTTTATATTTTAAATAAACTGGTTCAACCAATATTGCATGTCTATATTTATTTTATAGTGGTATATAAATTCCGGCATCGACCTTTTAGATTATTTTAACTTTTTCATGTAAAGTGGAATACACTAGAAGTGTATATATCAATTTTACCATACATAGGGTCCATATGACATGACTTTTATTTTTGCTTCATGTAGAAGAACTTTTGAAGGAAATTATAGTAATTTTTATTTGGAAATTAATTTTTAAGAGAGCTTCCCATTTCAGAAGTATTCTTATAGGAATTCACATTAGATCAGGTTCCTCTAAAAACTCTTCTAATTAGAATAAATATTTCCATTAAATTAGTCAAATGGACTCATGATCTAGTTGTTTGACTGAGTGCGACAAACTTGTTCTGTTCGATGGAGAAAATATTTTCCCCTTCTCCGTCTTCCTATGGAAGTCTACGAAATAAAGAGTTGGTTAAGGTTTACGATTGTTGAAAGGGAAATATGTGCAATTCAATTCTAATAGTCGCATGCACCTCGACATAAACAACAAAATTGTTGTTTAGAAACATAAGAAGAATCCATTATATTGTCCAATTTCTTTTAGTAGTATACACTAAGTAGGAGCTGACGATGAATCAACCGATACCCCATTGAAACACGTATTTTTTTTTTTTTTTTTGGACAACCATTGAAACACATAGTTCAACCCCCATGGGATGATTTCACAAAAGTATATATATAAATGCATTTGATCTATTTCAATTTTCAAGGCATGCAAGATAAGGGAATATGTTACCAACACACACTATGTCTTGCCAAATTTTGTGCTAGGTGATTTGGATGGTTTTAACTAACATCATATTCTGGCAACAACTTAGATGAAATATTTAAGTTCTAATTTAGAGTTTTTGTATGTATAGACCCAAAAATAAATTCAAATTATAAAAACAAATGTTAGGTTGAGTTGTTAAAATTTTGTGCACTTAAAATGAGTATTTTTCCTATTATCCTTGAACAACTTCAAGTTTAAGACCTTATTCGAGTTCATCTCACGTATCCCGACACAAAGATTTTGATTTCAAGTTTTACGGTCGCTCAATTACAAAAACTTTACACGTGAAGCTTAGGATGAAAAATAATTTACATCATGTCGATAAGCTTAATTAGATAAAATAACTAATAAATTTTGTATCGAACATTTCTTTCTTAACTCCGTCCAATATTATATTTTATTTAACTTTTCTTTCAATCTCAAATTTATATTTAAGTAAACATAGACCAAACCCTATATCTCTAGATTTATTTTCTAACTAGTTTTACACCCGTGCAATGCACGGGTTGTGGTATTTTTAAGGTAATATTAGCGTCTTGAATATTAAGGTCAGATGGAAAATTGTATTATAAAATTTCATTACGTACATTTGTATAAAAAAAATAATGTTTCATAAAAAACCCTCGTTTTCATTATCTTAGATTTTTTTTTTTTGGTTTTAGTAATTTCTCATTATGGTTTTTTAGAATTCCGTTTATTGAAAGATGAAATATTGATTATGAATTCAGTTTAATGTGTAAATGTGCGGTTTATTTTGGTATATTTAATATGCTTTAAACTTATTTATATTGTTTTCATAAGTTTTCATTTTTTTTTTATTGAGAGCTTGTTTGGGAGAGCTTAAAATTCAATTAAAATTGAAAATATAGTTGTTATTTTGTCCTCTCATCTAATCAAAGTCATCAATTAATTTTTCAATTTTAATCCGATTTTAATCTGTACCAAACACTCTCTGAATTACTGCTTCATTGGTAAATTTTCATATGAATTTGAAGGAGAATAATTTTTTTGAGTTTATAACTTGTCAATAGTTTTTACTTTTTACTTAAATCATTTGAGAATGGCATCTAGGAATATAAGTTTACCGTTAGTTATTGAAAATGTTCTCCCCCTCATTTCCACAAATCTGTCGTGCCTTGGCCCCTAATTCTAGTGTAGTTAACCTTCTCACTAATTTATACCCCTTCTGTGCTTCTCTCTTGCTTAGTTGTGGTTCTTCAAGCCACCCCACTATTTTCAACTTTTGAGTGAAAGTCCAGTCTCGGACTCTCAGGCAATGACTGATTCTTAATGAGATTATTGGTATTACCATATACTTGGGACTTATTTGGCGGCATAGGTTTTGCACAAATACTATCAGGCATAAAGTAACATATACATGTTGATAGATTGTGTATCAAGAACAAAACATGTGGAGATTTATGAATACGTTTTCTATCATTTAATTTTCAAATGCATATGGCAGTAGTTTTTTCTGTTATGGTTGTTAATAATGTCATTAAATGTAAATTTCACGGGCCAATTTGAAGAACTATTCGGACTCGTGCTCTCATGATCAGGGTCGAGCCTGGCCCCAATTTTTTTGGATAGAGTCACTGAAATCCAGCCTTAATCACCCTAATCACTATTCCTTTTCCTTTTTACATGGTGAGGCTGCCCGTTTGGAAGGATTATGTTCATTACTATATTTTCTCGACTGGCAGCTCATGCAATCAAGGATTTGGTCAAAGGTATGCTTTATTCACATGTGGTATAATTCACATTAATGATGCTTAAAGTTGTTATTTTGTCTCACTCTTGTCATTTTAATTAACTGGTATATGGTGCTAATTTTATTTGCACTCATCTGACATTCTTTTTTATTTCTTTGGGAAGTTGTTGATCTTGAAAAATGTGCACGTGGCCAAGAGATCCCGAGTCCTCTCACGTCCACATAAGTCTTTAGTCCTGCACACTTGGACAAATCGTAAGTCACACGTGGCCTTCTCCAAAGTAGGAGGAGAAACGACCGCGTGCACTCCGACGGTCAGTCAATCAATCAATGCATACGTTAAGGGATGTGGGGCATGCTAAAGACATGTGCCACTAAGTATTGAAGGATCGAATTTGGGAGGGTATCAAGTAAATATAGAGAAATCAAGATTATAGTTTGAACGTATAAAGTTGTATTACCTTCAAATGACATAATGTGTGAGATTTTATAGAGGTATATGTGCAATAAAGGTCACTAGATGAAGTGACNGCCTCATCTTGACAGCTGAGATCTTTTCTTAGGTGTCACTCCATTAATCCATTCTGGAAATCATGCCAACTTATCTTGTTTTTGAGCGAGTTTACAGATTACCAGTTTGCTCAATTTCTTTTCTACTGGCATATATTGGTTCAATGTGGAGATTATATCTTCATATAATTACTTAGCTTTTCCAATTCGCCAGTACCTCAGTTTTTTGAATGGTATGCTTAAGCTTGGGCCTAAGCTAATTCTCTGGGATATTTTTTACTGGAGCATGTGAAGGGTCACTTGCTTGTTCAACTTGTCATGTTATTGTGATGGTAAGTTACTATATAAAAGGACAGTTATTTCGTGAATTACCTATTCCTTCAGGGGAGCAGAGAAAAATTAAAAAAGGGAAAGCAAAAAGGGGATATCTCGGGAGAAAATGCATTAGGAAAATCATCCATGTTTATTATTTTTTGGTGTTTTTTTGCTAGGACGTGGACTATTACAGCAAACTAGAAGATCCAGCTGATGAGGAGAATGACATGTTAGATCTTGCTTTTGGCCTGACTGACACGTACTTCCCTTGTCGTGAAAATTATTAAATGATTCTTCTAGCCTTTCTCTTTGTCCGTGAATTTATGCATTTTGATTCTCTGCAGGTCTCGTCTTGGTTGTCAAATAATTGCAAAACCTGAAATTGATGGAATTTGTTTAGCGCTTCCTGTTGCCACACGGAACTTTGCTGTTGATGGATACAAGCCAAAACCTCACTAAAGGAAGATATTGTTCGAGAATGGATTATGCAATTCAGCCACAGTTTTGTAGCATATTAGATACTTGAGAAGTACTTTTGTTTTCACTGATACGTGACTAATGCGCAGGGTAAATCTTCTTTTACAGTCTGACCCTGAGATTCAAATTGAGGACAAAATGCATGATTAGGACCTGCATCAGAGTACATTTTTGAGCTATACATCCCAAATAAGTCCTAATTTTTATTATTATCATTATTTATCGCGAGTATGCACACTTTTGGAGGCCGCAAAACACTTGAATGTTTGTATAAATTGTATCCTGGGTCTATGCTACATTGGTGCGGAGATGGATTTATGTATTGAATATTGATTTTAGTTATTTGAAGCAATGAAGGAGTTGCCTTTGCTCTATATAAGGGTTAGCATTGCCACTGGCACTCTTGGCATCACTTCTCCTTCATTCATACTTAGGTGCGTTTAATTGTCAATACTTTCCATGAAAAATGTGTTTTTTCCATCCCAATTCTTACATTTGTATTGTTTTATTGATATTTTTTTTCATGGAAAACATTTTCATACTTTTGGTTGGTTTCGTGACTATATTTTCTTCAAAATCAAGGAAAATATTTTCTTTAGAGGGAGTATGATTTTATTTTCCAGAGAATTCACTCTCTCTTATCTGTCCACTCTCTCATCTACCCACCAATAAAAAATGGACAAGAATAATATTTTCTAGACCGTAAACTAAACCAATCAAACACATTTAATTAATAATTTTCATACAAATAAGTTCTAGGCAAGTCAATTGCTTATAATTTATTTTCTTTCAATGCAAATTTCATGCTCGCAATCAAACGCTCCCTTATAATTGGCAATATGAACTTATTTATACACCCGGATTGTTGATTGTTAGAATAACTTGTTTATAAAGCAGGTCGGGTAGGCCTTATGGTCTGTTTGACATGACTTTTGCTTTCCGTAAAAAAGTTTTTGGATGAAAATACTTTAATTTTTGTTTGAAAACTAATTTCTAAAAGCACTTTCTATTCCGAAAGTGCTTTTAGATGAAGTTATATTGGATTAGCTTCCTTTAAAAACTTTTCTAACTGTTAGAAGCACTTTTATAAAATTAATCAAACGGGTCAAAAAACAGCTTTTGGATCTCAAAAACTGTCCCAAACGGACCCTTAAACCTTTTCAGCCTTCTTACGCCTAATTGATTCTTCATATGCTTCCTGCCAAGCCTTTTCTGCTTTCATCATAAATTTGCTTGAGCCTATCATAAAGTTAATCTTCCATAGTTCCTTCCTGCTCAAGTTCACTAACTAGTTAGAAAATTTTCCAGATAACAGTATATAAAAAGTAATAGGCAAGGCATATTTGCCAAAACAGTAGCTATCTCATTGTATGGGGAACCCACAACTTATGTTGGCCAAAATAAATTGGGATAATTTGTGGGTCCCCAACTCCACCAAAAAATAAAATACGAAAAGAACTAAGCCCTGTTTGATACTACAAATTTTTCATGGAAAATTTTCTATTTTTCTACATTTTACCTGTTTGATTGCAAAAATTTTACCTGTAATTCGTTTTCCAGCCATTACACTCACGTGCCTCTTTTTATTGCAATCAATGAATTTGTTTTCCTTTTGTTTTGTAGGATCTCGATTTTTCATCTTTTTTTTAGCAATTGAAAAAAATTCTAGACACAATGGTAAAAAAAAATTTATC
>CAIGRF010322991.1:0-15474 GCA_903798235.1 Fraxinus ornus | reverse complement strand
CAAAAAGGCTTATCTTAAAAAAAAAAAAGCGAGATGAGCCGAGCCCAGCTGCTCGGCTCGGGCTCGGGCTCGACGAGTACCCATTTTGAGCGAGCTCGTGTGGGCAAGGGCTGAACCGACTCGATTCGATCCGGTCCATTGCCACCTCTACATTGATTAGTTTATCTAAAATCCTTGGATGAGAGGTAATTCGAAATGATGACTATAAAGACTTTTGGGGCCTTTCTGCATCAAGTATTTCCCACTATCCTCTGTTTGCCCTTCCTAATATATGAATCATTAAGTATCAATGATCATATTTCACAAAATGCCAAAATTTAACCCTAATTAATTCAATGAAATAAAATAAATCAATGTTCATAATTTAAAAAGAAAAAACAAATCAACTCGAACAATGGGGCCAGATTGGCATTCGACTTCGACCCTACGAGCTTTTGGAGAAAATGAAAGAAAAATATAAAGAATTTAAGAATTGTACCTTTAACCAACAAACGACGATATAATTAAGATTTACAAGAATAAAGATCATGTTAATTAATTTTATTAAGAAAAATGTTGTCCTATGTGGTGGGAGTTTAAGAATGAGACAAGGTCTTTGTGTTCTATGATTAACAAATACTGATTAATTTAAATTATAATATGCTTTCTGGAAAACGCGAAACAAATTCTTGTCTTTTTTATGCCTTGATCTGATTTAATTCTTTGAAATAAACTAAAAAGGAAAGTCTTCCATTAATTGATTTGAGTGAAACAACATTTAAGGACAGTACCTTCCATCTATTCCTAATTATTAGGAGAAATCCATTTGTGTAGAAGATTTTACTTCTGTAAAATTTACAGACAGATACAATGGCGAGGTGGGTGAATGTATGTTATGACATTTTTTATTGATGCGAGACCCACCAATGTGTGTGTAGGTAAGTTTTCTGTAAAAATATTTTCTGTATACCAAGCACTGCTCTTATTATAAGCCTAATTTCTTCTTTGATAGAGCATGCTTGGTATGTTGAATTAGACAAATGATGAACATTATGTTACAAATTTATGTGCGTTAAATCTGTCCCGTCTAGAATGACTCGAGTACAACACATAAGCTTCCATATATTAACAATATATCTAGGTTTTTTGTTTTGATGAAGGCATTAGATGAGTTTGGTACGTTGGAATAAACTGAATATCATAACGGGTTAAATCAATTACATTAGGAACAAAAAATCAAAAAAGTTTTTTCGTTCAAATAATTTTTTCTTTTTTACTATTTTTTCTTACATTTATGGTCCGTTTGATAGACAAAGGTGGAAAAGAATTCAAATTTCATATTAGGTGGAAAATAAAAACTCATTAAACCCATAAGAATTCATTTTTCATGTAAATAAAGAAAATGCAGTTTAAAGTGGTTGTACTTTAAAATTCGGTTTCTATTTCCACGTTACAATCAAACGGTCAAAGTGGAATTCGTTTTTCTCGAATGTGACGTTTTTCATGGAATTCGTTATAATCAAACAGGGCATGAGGCTTTAAGATTTTTATTAACTTGCAATTTGTAGACTTTTTATTTTAGTCATGAATAAAAATATAAGGATGTAACCCATATATTATTTAATTAGATGAATTTGAGGCTTTTGAGTTCTTCCAAAACAATAGAGTCCAAATAAATGAAGAATCCAATGAATAAATATTGTTGTTGACATAAGATTTTAGCCCACCAAACACCAAATTCAGGAAAAAAAAAAATTAATTAGAAAAATTAAGGTTTAATTTATTCACAAGACATAATATTTAATTATTTGCACCAAACTTAAACTATTGAGACTATGATTTTTTTTCCTTGAAAATAGCTGCCATTTAATTTTAAAAATCCATTATAATCATCTATTAATCTATTATTTGGATTATAAAATTTAAATTGCCGACAATGTTTCTAGGATAAAAAAAAAAAGTAATTTATTGCTCTAACAAATTTTTTTTTTTTTTTTTATTTTGGAATTTACTTTTTTTTTTAAGCAAGTAATTTAATTTATTAATTGAGAAAATATTTTAATCAAGTATGGTTTAACAAGATTATATGACAAATGGTCAGGAACATGGGATTCTGAGAGGTCAACTCCCTGTACTTGTAGCACCGTTCTAAGATTTTAGCCCACCAAACACCAAATTCAGGAAAAAAAAAATTAATTAGAAAAATTAAGGTTTAATTTATTCACAAGACATAATATTTAATTATTTGCACCAAACTTAAACTATTGAGTCTATGATTTTTTTTCCTTGAAAAATAGATGTCATTTAATTTTAAAAATTCATTATAATCATCTATTAATCTATTATTTGGATTATAAAATTTAAATTGCCGACAATGTTTCTAGGATAAAAAAAATAGTAATTTATTGCTCTAACAATTTTTTTTTAATTTTGGAATTTACTTTTTTTAAGCAAGTAATTTAAATTATTAATTGAGATAATATTTTAATCGAGCATGTTTTAACAAGATTATTATGACAAATGGTCAGAAACATGGGATTCTGAGAGGTCAACTAGTTTACTTTATAATTTTCTAAAATAGCTATCTCTGAAGATTCATTCTTCAAATCAAATCAAGTATTTTTTTTATTTTTTATTTTTTATGTATTTGACATAATTTTAATATTGTATCTTTAGTAAACAGTGACTAATATTTATAAGTTATCAACCCAAGCTATGTGACTAATATATAAAGTTATCAACCCCCGGCCGGAGTTCGATCGATTGAAGAAGTCAAGTCATCGATCAACAATTCAAGTGTGTAGTAACTATTAAGTTAAGTTCGAGACGAAATCACATATTTAACCTTAAATTGAGATTTTGCATTAAATCCAACTAACTCAAAGAGACTAATTTATAAAATCAAAATTACAAAAAATTGATATATTGGTTTTGTGCCATCTCTAAACATTTTCGAATTTTGAATCGTCCAACAACATTGCTCATCATTCAACTGTTAAACCTACAACCGTACAATTCAAAAACTATGATATTCATCGAGACAGAAGTGTTAATAACATTTCAGGTTGTACAAATTTTGGTGAAGTTTCATTGTGCCTCTAAATACATTGACATATACGTTTTAGAAAGTTGACCATTCAAATTTCTACATGAAGGGACACGTACTCTTAAACCATGTTCGATAAATATGGTGGACACGATTAAAGAAGAGATGCATGTAATAAAAGTGTTACCAGTCATGTCAGTTTAGTTTAACGTACTAAAGATGTCGTCATCATTCGTTTACTTAATTGACACATTGCTTAGTCTCGAAAGCGTGAATTATAATCAAGATGTTAATCACTATTGGTAAATCTGAGTTGCACCATCATCATAACAAATCTAAATCAATCATAAAAGGGGTTCACCAATTACTACTTTTTCAAATAAAAGCACTTAAATTTTTGAAATTGAAAAATATAATTGCTTTCTAGAGAAGCTTAGAATGCTTGATAATTGGTAAACTGAAACCATATTGCCCACCATGTGTGTGTAGAAAGTTGGTGTGATATGATTGAATTAAACATTAGAATAGCCGTGAATGAGTGCACCTTGTGGTCCTCCTAACACACCATTTCTCCAACCCTCACTTGAATTTAGTACTTTAATTTTCTAGGGACAAGCAAAGAAAAAGAAGAAAATAATCACAAAAAAAAAAGAAAAAAAAAAGAAAAGAAACGGAAGTTAAATTTGATAGCTAAGTTCGATATATTGGCCGATTAGGTATGGGGCTAATTTTTATTCTATTTTATTTTTGATAAGTATTGTCTAATGTTCGGTGCACAACTGAAAGTAGGATTACTTATCTGTTTAGCTATACTTGTTCTTATGCTTGAAATTCAATACTACCATTAATCAATCCACCCATTAGTGGTGGAAAATAGTTTGTCGAACATCCAAAGCGAAGGAAGTATAATCGATTTTATTTATTTATTTTTTCATTCGATTGACGAAAAACTTATTTGCATATAGAAACATGTGGTTGCTTATATTAGAATTCCTCCTAATTACTTGAAAATTGGATCGTCACTATATGTTACAAGCATGTATCATAATAAAATATTAGGGCGTGTTCGATCGTACTTAAAATCCAATTAAAATTGAAAATATAACCGTTATTGGATTTCACTCGTCTCATAAAAGTAAACAATAACGACTAATTTTTCAATTTTAATCTCTACCGAACGCTTTTAATCTTGTCATCAAAGTAATACGCTCGTCTAGTGACACGTACCGACACTTTTTAATGTAAGCCTGCATTTTATGCATGCTCATAATGAAGACAATGAAAGGCATATATATATTAAGCCTAGAACAAGACTGTCTCTATGAGGGATCATTGTCTCGCAAAATTGCCACAAAAATTTGTGTAGCTAACGTAAGTTGTCTCGATCCTAGACTTCAATGAACCATCTTTTGTCCTTGTTTGACACCTCCACAAATTTTGTTAGTTGATAGCAAGAATGACATCGATTATTTCATTACATTATTTTTTATCATTATTATCATCGTCTAGTTTTTGTGAATTTCAACATTTAGACCTTGTTCGATATTGCTTAAAATTCGATTAAAATTGAAAATATAGCCATTATTGGGTCACATTCGTCTAATAAAAGTCAGCAATAACGGTTAGTTTTTCAATTTTAATCCGATTTTAATCTTTACCGAACACGCCCTTACTTCTTCAAAATATTGGAATTGGTAGCACGTGGATTGAGTATTAATGTTTATCTCGGTACGTATATAAAGAAAAATAAGTAATTTGAAATTTAATCAATTGAGATGCAATTCATACAGTTTTTATGAAATAAAACGAGTATAGAATAGTGCAACAACCAAACTTTTGTATATCCGTGTTCAATTCAAATTCATGCTTCTTTCTAATGGTGGCGATGATAATCTTGACTAGTACCATCATAAGATTTTAATGCAAGTCAATTCATAAATTTAGACGAATTTGAAAAGTCCTAGGTGTACATAAATATCGAAGATAATTTTTTGTGATGGTTTTTATGACCATCATGAAGCATTATATTGAATATTTTTTTATATAGCTGTTTGTATTTATGAGTTACGGAGAAAACTTACTACATCATAACACTAATTCACACGACGTAACGATTATCAGTGTTGTGAAAAGTAACAACTTATTTTCATACACCTTACGGTGAGTAAAAAGTTGTATCAATATAGACAATCAAACATGTTTTTAATATATCAAAGAATAATGATATTTTTCTCCATTGAGGTTACAACCTCAGTATAGGTGGCTCTAAATGATATGTTAAATGAAAGGTGAAATGAAATGACTTATTTAATTTCACCTATCATTTAATCTCACATTAACACCACCTAAACTGGAGTTGTAACTCCAATGTAGATGAATAACATTACTCTATATTAAATTAGACATAATTAAA
The DNA here is from genome assembly GCA_903798235.1 of Fraxinus ornus. Taxonomy (NCBI): domain Eukaryota; kingdom Viridiplantae; phylum Streptophyta; class Magnoliopsida; order Lamiales; family Oleaceae; genus Fraxinus; species Fraxinus ornus. The sequence goes on along the minus strand of CAIGRF010322991.1, from coordinate 10,036 downwards.
TATAAATATATACAAATTTTGTTCACACATTCCCTTCTTAGTATTTAACTATATACATGTCAAAAAGATACTCAAGGTAACTTTTAGCGTTGAGGAAATCAGTAATTGTGAAAATATTGAAGAATATATCATAGATAAGAAAAGTTGTAAATACTGGTATCGTGTTTTAATTAAGCAATGGGCATTGGTCGTCACATTGGCCATACTCAAGCGACTATTTATCAAATATACAAGTTTCGACAAAGTACTAAAGTCATTTATGAGGTACGACGAAAAAAAAAATGCATAAAATGGAGTAAGGGACAACCTATTTTGTCTCTTAATAAGCTCATAAGTACCCAAGATATCACCACTGGAGTGGGAGGTTGGTAGGGTGGGGGTTGGACCCAACTTATTATCAATGCTGGCAGCCTTGGATCCAACTCTTCTCTATAGCTGAAAAAACTGCTGACAGTTGTTGGTAACTCAAAAATATCATCTTACAACATTTTGTTTTGTACATGATGCCATTCACAAGGAAATATATGCATTTATACGCCCTTTTCTTGTTCTTTTTGATAATTTCAATGTTTGTACACAAAGACATGAAAGTTTCAGAAGAAAGATGTTAAAATTTGTAGTCTTATATCAATGAATTTGTATTATTATTATTTTTTTCCTCGTGTTAGCTTTTTGTTTTTCGTTATAGACGACAATGGTCCGAGAACATCGCTAGCATTTGCAAAAAAAGACGACGACAAATTCTTTTGAAAAATAAAAGAACGAGTTTCGAAATATAATTGTTGACATATAAAAACATATTATACGCCGCTTTGTTTTTACTTAATGGGCCATTTTGTGAGCGAGGGTGGTTTAATAATTTGATTGCAATTGACTTCTCGACAATGAGTGGTATTAAAATAGTGAAATTCCATGTTCGATTATTATTTATTTTTCTCTCTTAATTATGGTCAGTAATAAATTTTATCTTTTCTACTTAGATAGTTATTATACTTTTGTTTTAGGAGGAATTTTTTTTTATTTTTCACATCAAATTAATTCCCTTTAAAACACTTACATTTGATAACACGTTTTACCCTTCTTATATTGAATCATTCTTCACTTTACAAAATCGTATACACATTGTGCCGTACTTTTAAGCGGATCGGACATACTCTGAAAATTTATTCGCTCAAATTCTTCTGAAGTATATGTTGGTTTCAATCAATCAACGGTGTTTTCATTATTAAACTAAAACCTTAATAAATTTCTCCTTTTTTTAATGGATATATACACAAATTCAACTAAATATTTTTTCATAGAAACTAAAATAAATGTCTATAATTTTGATATTCTTTCATTACAACCTCAAAACAGGTGTCTGTTGTACAACCAAAACATAGTGAAATCTTTGCATCATTCATGTTCATCCGGCTGTGCATTTATATGTTCATACGTCTCTGTCTGGACTCGACTTGTCTTCAATCGATNGTTTTGCTCCCATATTTTCAAATTTATTTTTCTCCAACCTCATCAACGTTCTTCAATAAAATAATTTCGCATTTGGATACCCCCATTTGGTGCGCATTATTTTCAAAAGAATGCATTTTTTGTTGAAGTGATGGGAAATATATGGTTGAAAAAGAAGGAAAAGTTATTGATGTGATAGAAAATGTTATTTTATTAAAAAATGTATGGTTGAAAATGAGTAGAAAAATGAGAATAAAAAAAAATGTGGCCCAAAAGAGAGGCTTCAAGAGTCGAAATTTAAGAATTGGACAAATTGGCAGTGGGAATATTGATGAGGCTGCTGCAAAGAAAAAATGGAAAAAAAACCACAATTTTCTTCACTTGGAAGCTTTTTCCCTCTCCCCACCTTTGCATAAACAGGTGGCACAGATACTATTCTTCTCCCTCTTCCAACTCTCTCTCTCTCTCACACACACACACACGTACTGACGCATTTTTTTCACTTTACAACCTTTCTTTTCTTTTATATTTCTGTATTACAGTCTTTAATGGCTGCCCCCACACCTAATTTTCCTTCATTTCAATAATCCTGTTTTGTTTTGTTTTTTTATTTTCATCTCTGAGGTCTCTCTTTTTGGTCGGTATGGAATTAGATACTCTCCCACCCAAAAATAAAGCTCCAGTTTTCACCCTTTTGTGTGTTGAATGGCTGTAAATACCTGTCCAGGTTGAATTTTTTAGTGCTCTTATTTCTTAATGTAAAGAAAGGTCAATTTTTGACAAAATAATTTGTGGGTGTCTCTTGAATTTGTTCATTTCTTGGTGTTCAATGAGTTCACAGAGTTTTTCATTTGGGTTTGAAAGAATTTGATGAAAAATCATTGCTGTGAAAAATTTGAAGTTTCATCAAAATAACTATTATGAACTGAATTCTAAGCTTGATTGTGTAAAGAGTTGTGTGATGTGATCTTATTGTCCTTGAAGGCAGGATTGGAAGACCTTGAGGATTTTGATCAAGTCTTCTGAGGAAGCTTTGGGACTTCTTTTTTTAGTGTGGAAATTCTGGTAATTGTTATCTTTGAAGGGAAAGTCATATTGGAATGCTAAAAGCAATTTTATAAAAAAAAAGTTAGAAGGTAAAATCTTGATTCTTTGCCAGACAGAGAAGGCAAAGGTTCCTTGAGCTTTACTGTCTTAGATAGCTTGTGTAATCTGTGCCTGGCTACATGGTGGATCAAGTTTCAGGTAATCTTTCTCTTCTGCAAATGTTATTTTTTTTTTAATAATCATTCATTTGTTTCGCATATTTTGTACTGAATTTGTGAAATCTTCCTGTGATGAGTGAAAAGATTGACGTAGCCGACCCCGAATTTGTTGGGAAGAAGTCTTAGTTTTTTGTTTTGTATCTACTGAACTTTTGTGTTTCCTTAGATTATCATCTCCCTTTCGTCCCTTATTATTCTCCAATCAAGAATTTTCGCAATTAAATTGCATAAAGATTAGTGCATTCAAGGAAAGAGACATTTTTTTGCTGAAGTTTTATAGTGACTGTAAGAAATTGTTTTGTGGGTGGTAGAGCATTTAGAAAACATTTTCCTACTGCGAGAGGGCCAAGAAGGATGCACCGGATCTAATGTGGCATATATGAATTTGAATATCCGAAGCCCTTGTATTATTGGGTATATATCTTTGTTGAGGAAATAGTTTTGTCAAATGCATCGTGATCATCAGATTAGATGCTCAAGAATTCTATGTATATTACTAAATAAATTCACCAACAAAATAGTTTCTTGTTAAATGCATCGCCATTATCAGATAATACGTGCCGCCATTATCAGAAAATACGTGCCCAGGAAATTTATGTAGGTTAACAAAATAAATTTACTTATATTAGCCAACGATTATGTTATTCATAAAGTGAAAGATCTGATGTGCAATTTATTAGCTGATCAAATCATATGTATGTTCATAATTTCTAATTTGGAGATTCTTTCGTGACTTGGTGCTCATAAAGGTGGATATTGGCTTGGTATACATAGCTTTTCTATTAAATGCATGAATTTCCCATTTCTTTCTTTCTTTCTGGTGCTTAGATTTGCGGTAAGAGAAAGGAAAATTAACTGAAGTTGAAAGATTGAAGGCCCAAAAATCACTCCTTATGGCGAAGAGATCACAGAGACGCCTGTCACGGCATGAAAGGGAGCAAGCAGGTTGTATATGGAGTTTTATTAGCATATTGGACTTCCGCCGTGGTCGATCCAACCGAAAATTGATTGCCGATAGAAGGCGAGAAAGCAGAAAACCTGTTGGTAAGAACTCTATGTAGAAGTAACATTAGGGGTGTTGAGCCACCTTATCTAAAGTCTTTGCAGGGTGAATTCAACTTTTTTATCATGCCTGACATATGCACAATTATTATACAACGAGTGGCAGCTATACTTGTAACCCTATATCTTTGCTGGTTCTGTGATACCAATCTTATGTATTATAAAACCAACAAAGATATAGGGTTTCGAGTCTTGCTGCCACCCTTTTATGAAAATTGTGTATGCATGAGGTCAAATGAATCTGATTTGCACGTGAGGGAATGTTGGAAGAGATAATTAGCACGAGGGAATGATGGAAGAGAAAATTATAGAAAATTTTGTGCTCTCCATAACTGCTTAAGCTTTTAATGAGCTCATTCAACAATGAAAAATCATATTCCTACTTACAGAGTCAGTTTTTACAGATTCAAGATATTTGCTATTGCTGCTACCTATTTGCTCTTAGCCTAATCATGCTCCCTCTTCCCTTGTGCTCTTCAGTAGGTGCTGGGAATTCAAGTACAAAAATAATTGTTCCTGGTCCAACTGGATCGGTAAGTCTTGGCTGCTTTTCCACTATGACCTATGATTTGTCTGCTTGTTTGATTAATTTAATGTTGAATCTCAGGATGGTAAAGAAAGCAGGGTGGTGGTGGATGTTGCCAAGACAAGTGTAAAGGAACTCATGGAAGAAGAGATGCTCACTGAGCAAGGCTCGGAGAACAAGGCAAATGAGTCTGAAATTTGTTTGAAGCAAGTTGATTCAGAACATGGACGCCCTATAAAAAGGAATCATAAGCGAATAAGCAGAACTCACAAGTCATTTAGTGATATGAACGTCCTCAAGTCAGATGCTGCAGAATCTTTGATGCCCGATAAAGTTCCTGAGCAAAAACCTTCAGATACTCTTGATTGGGAAATAATGGAAGAATTATCCCAGACTTATCAGAAATTTTCAAGCTTCATGAAACGGGATACTCTCGACGATCTTGACATGCCATCTGGTCGGGATCTCTCAGTTGTTGAAGAAAAAATAGTTGCAGCAATAAAGGTATTTAAAGATCAAAGGTTAAGTAGCAGTAAGCATTTTGGGGAAGAGGTGAAAACCAATTGTTCAAAAGAGTTCATGGATGCTCTGCAAACTTTAAGTTCAAATAAGGACTTGTTCTTCAAACTACTACAAGATCCTAATTCTGTACTAGTGAAGCAGATGCAAAACTTGGATGATGCTCAATTAGACGAAGAGCAGAAACAGGGTTCTTTGATGGGATCTGGTTTGTCTAAGGAGAAGCTAATCAACTCGAAACCTGATGATCTTTCAGATCGTAAACACCGTAAATTCTTCCACAGAAAGAGCAAATCTCTTGAAAGCTACCCCACTGGAGGAAATAAAAATTGTCAATCTTCTAGTAAAATTGTCATCTTGAAGCCAGGACCAACAGGGTCACAGAGCTCACGTGCTGACATCAGTATTAGCAGCACTTCTTTGCAGTCGCCTTATGCCATGGATAATAAGGTACAGAATGAAAGGAATACTTCTCAGTTCTCTTTTAGTGAAATTAAAAGAAAGCTGAGGCATGCCATGGGAAAGGAGAAGCCTGGGATTGCTCCTGATGGATTGGTCCTTGAATTTCCTTCTAAGTCTCAAAATGGAAACTATAGTGGCAAAGGTTCTAGTGGAGAAAATGTTTGGTGGAGTTCTCCAAATAGGAACCATTTCTATACTGAAAGATTTGCCAAATCCCAAACTGGCTTTAAGAGCAGTGAACAAGTGGGAAAATCAAAAGATAATGGTGCAGAAATTGTAGACGGGACTCTTAATTATCCAAGGAAAGGGGTGTCTAATATCTATATTGAGGCTAAGAAACATCTCTCCGAGATGCTGAACAATGGAGATGAAAATGTAGAGTCTGCGAGCCATCGCATACCGAAGTCCCTGGGCAGGATTCTTTCTTTTGCCGAGTACAGCGATTCTCCATGCTTCAGTCCTAGAAAATACAGTGATGATTTATTCATAACTGCCCAGATGAGGTTATCTCCTCGAGGCATGGCTAACAACATGAATCGTTTTGTGCAAGAAAACCATGACAATCATTCAAATTCGCCTGGGCCAAACTTAGAGAGTCAACTTCCCATAGCTGTTGACAGTGACAATGAGAAAGTACAATCTCGTAATACAGAAATCAATATTCCAAGCAAACATGATCATGATTGTTCTGAAGAAACTGAATCTTTTATCCATGACGTAATAATTCCTGAAGGTATTCTGTTCATCTATTCTTTCTAGAAATAATTCAGATGGCATTTTACTTAAAATTCTGACGACTGTAAGATTATACCATGGTAACAGCTCTGAATTTATCTTCAAGAGTTGTGGAGACTGAAGAATCAACTGGATCGAGTCCCGAGGAAGGGGAAAAACTCATAAGTATTTCTGGAGATTTGGCTAGAGATAAGCAGGATGGTGGTATTGAAGAAATGGCCATTGAAGAAAGTCCTTCCCAGTGCTTGAAAACGGTAAAGTTCTATTTTTATGAAATGAGAACCTAAAGCTAATAATGACAATAGAAAAACGGCGCGCTCCATCTATGTGGGATGGTAATAACATTTTTACCGCGGCTTGTTTATCTTTAAATTTTGTTTCCTAATTATTTCCTTTGCACGTTTAGTATTCTTTTTATTCTTGTCCAGGCTCCATCTGAAGAAGATGAGATATCGTCTTCTCCATCAGTGTCGCCATCATACTCTCCAATCAGCAGGAAAGTAGATCCTGATTGTGAAATTGTTAAAATGGAACCGAGTCCCATATCCGTTCTTGAGCCATTATTCACAGAAGACGTCGTTAGTCCTGCAAGCACCATATCTCAGTCAGGTTAGATTGTTGATATAAAATTTTATAAGCCTTACTTTTCTTTGTGCTTTATATCATGCTGAAACGCATTTGTTTGTGATATTCAGGCGATAAAGAAATTCAACCACGACAAATCCATTTTGAAGAACAATCTGCTTCTAGTGACCAGGGAATTTGTACAAGAATTTCTATCGAGGGTGAGGAATCTGCATTTGAATATGTGGAAGCAGTCTTGTTAGGTTCAGGTTTGAACTGGGGCGAATTTCTTTTGAGTTGGCTTTCTTTGAACGAAATTCTCGAGTCATCGCTTTTTGATGAAGTTGAGTTGTTTTCTAGTCGATCTCGTCATGATCAGAAACTCCTCTTTAATTGTACCAATCAAGTTCTAAAGGACATCTGTGAGATTTATTTTGGATGTTTCACGGGGATATCATTTGTTAAACAGAATACTCGCTCAATCCCAACTGGTATGAATCTTATTCACGAGGTATGGGAAAAGGTCGAATCACATCTCTTTCAGCATCCATCACCACAGTCTCTGGATCAGCTTATCAAGAGGCATACAACAAAACATGAAAAATGGATGTGCCTCCGATCAGATATAGAGCATATTGGTACTGAATTGGGAGAGACGATTTTCAATGAATTGGTCGAGAACACTGTGTTGAGTTTTGCAAGTGATACTCCAGAATATGAATTCACTGTGCTTCCAGTTGAATATGAGGAAATTGAAGGTATTGACTTGTAAACTTGACCGTCTATGTCTCACAAAGTTCTTTAGTTCTCATCTATTTTTCACATATGACATGTTTGGTGAGGCATATTAAAAAATCTTGTTTATTGTCATGTCCGGTATAGTCAAATGCTACATGACAAATATGAAGGTAAGTAATATGAGAATACTAAAGCTCCGAGCTATAGAATTTCTCAATTCCGGCACTTAAGAGCTTTGGTTAAAGATTAAGATGATATACTTTGACATTTTCCGTGAAGTCTTGTTGATATAGTTAGGATTTCTGAAGTACAGACTCTAGCATGTGGTTTCGTTAGCAGAAGTTAAAAATAAAGGATCATTGCCAAAACATAGCCATCTGCAATGGACTCTTCAAAAGAAGACAGATTATCAGTTTCTGCGTCCCATATCTAACCAGAAAAAGGCGGAGACAAGCTTGTCGGTGTAGAATTTTCGAGTTTGGTGTGTTTCGTGTTCATATTGAGATTTTCTTTTGTTTTCAATCCTTGTTTTCTCATAGGTTTGGTTTGTAATTACAGTCAAGAAATTTCACTAGGAATGAGTTGTAAATGAAACATTATATAGAAGAATGCAGAGTGAAATCTTTCTAGGGGTGTTGTGTACAGAGATTGTCTGTCATTTACCTCAGCTTACTCTTTACTTTAGAGTTTAGAAGGAACTTTTGTTTATGTGCTGTATCAAATCTCGATACATATTTCACTCATTGTATAGTTCAAAATCGAGTCTATCAAACATACCCTAGTAACAAAACGAATGTAGAAAATAACATTTCATAATTTCATATAATGTACAATATTTGTTCAGCAATCAGCATCCAAGTAGCACTCTACAGTTATCAAAGTAAGGCATAGATTTTGAAGTTTCTACAATGAAGTAAGATTACAGAGCCAAAGCCAAAACCATCTCGAAACAAGAGAAAGTAACATTATAGCGAAGTTCGTTGTTATCAAATAGCTTAATGGATTGCGTGCTATAAGTCAATAGCATTCTCCAGAGCCATTTTTGACACTTCCCTTGAACTGCTAAGATCACTCGACTGCTCTAAGTGGACTGGAGAAACAACATTTACTGTGGGTAAACATTGGGGTGCGAATGAGAGTCCTGCAAGGAAATTTTTTAAACCCCTGTGGTATTTCCTCGCTTAGTACGCCGAACTATTTATGTTTCCTCTTCTGCTGTAGAGGTGAAGTCGTATTTAGTGGTCTCTTCTTGGCAAAAGCTTTTGTTTTACTTTCCAACTCGTCTTCACTATCTTCGTCAACATTTCTATCTTTTGAAGATGGCGCAAATTCTTCAGCTCTCTTCATGACTTTCCTTTTCTCAACATCCAACTTGGCAAGCAATTTTCTTTCGACAGGATCACTTGAATTTGCAACTCTGGTCCCCCGTGGAACTGTTGCACCAATTCCGAGCCTACAAAATTCTCTAATAAAATAAATATATGGAAATGGTTATGGTTATGGTTTTACTACAGTGGAAACTCAAACATTGTGTGTAGTGACCTAGCAGGTCGACCCTCCAATTCTATTGCTGTTGATTTTCCATCCGCGGAGGATTTACTCATGTTATTAACCTATAGTTCAGCCTGCACAAGACATAAACGTAAAACAGCTTTCTAATATTAGTATCTGAGATCACAGGAGAAAAAATTGTGATGCCAAACCACATTTTACATTCTCAATCACAACAATCATAAGATAAAAGAGAATAAAAATTATAATTCTTAAGTTTCCAGTAGAACTATGTATTGGTAGAATATGTACATTTTTCCTCTTTTGAACGAGAAGATAATCATCACCATGTCAATTGATGTATCACAAGGTCTAATACAAGTCTGTATGGTAGCAGAGTTTTAGATTATGCAAATAATGATGAGCTATCTTCAAGAAATTAAAATTTTTAAGTTCCTATATCTATCATTAAAGAACCTCCATTTCAAGTGCAGGAAGGTACCGGTGGATACAAATCTAAACAAAAGCAAACAAATTACAGAAGGTTTAAGAACCAGTTACATATTTGAATGCCTTGTTCAATTTCACCAATTGAGGTTGTGAATGTTTCTTTGAAGCCTCTTCTGTACTCATTTGCTACTTCACCACCTGATTAGCAAAGAAAGTCGTAATTAAAAATTATCATACATAATCTTGAATTTAAACAATGTGCTTGAACGAACATATAAGAATTAAGGGTAAAAACTGATTATTTATATTTCAGAGCATACTCCAGCCGTATTTTCCGAACAAAGAAAAGCCATATTAGCCATAAAAACAATAATTCATTTTCCAATAAACCAAGGAATCAAAACACCAGGGCAAAAAACAAAGAATAGGAGCATCGAATTTTACAGATGCAATTGGAAAAAAGCTACGGTTTCAATATTAACTGGAAGGAACTCAAATAGTAAATTCATCAAATACCTTCTTTGCAATGCTAAATCCATGAAACTTTCAACATACACGTAGAAATTTGCATCATATATCACATATACACACGCGCAGTACCTGAAATTAGATACTTTTTAGGGTTTAAATAAATGAGTGAGGGAAAAAGTCAGGGGCGGAGCTTCTTAGGGCGAAACACTGGATTCCGGCAAAAATTTGTAGGCTGGACTGAAATAGGATCTCAGCAATGATTCGAGAGTGATACATATTATTTACGATCTTGCTATGTGTACAT
>CAIGRF010322949.1:0-23400 GCA_903798235.1 Fraxinus ornus | reverse complement strand
GGGTGATGGGTGTGGCTGTCGATGGTGTCGTTTTTGGGTTGGAAATGATGGTTTCGTGGTTTGGTTGAGGATGAATGGTGGTGGTTGCAATTCCAGACGAAGGCGCATTACCTTTGTAATTTCTGCTTAGTTTGGTTGTTCTCATTAGAACCCTTTTATTGGTTATGGCTTCCGCAGCATTAGACCATTCATCAGGTATGAATATTTCGGGTGATGAATTATTAGTTTCAGCCATTTTAGCAGTATACGATTATATAATGGAACTCCAGCAGGTAGAAGATAAATGGGTACAAAGGGTGCCTTAATTGCTACTTCACGGAATCAGTTAAAGTTAACGGTAGAACAAGTGGAACAAGAAATTCTATTAATCCTCTGTTTCATAGCCACTTTTAATATATAGAAGATATAATCCAATTCTTTAATTTTTTTTTTTTGAGAAATTATAATATTATTCAAACTTCAAAACGATTGAATATATCTTCCAAATTATCAAATGAAACTTCAAATTTTCTACTTCAGTCGCTTTTGCAGGAATTGAATCAATGGTTCGATGATGATAATAGTTTTCTTATTTATAATATATTAAATATCACATTAAGTGAAAATTATTTTTTAAACAACATTAACTCTATTATAATTCAATTATTCCAATAATATCTTACTTTAGTTTTTCAATACGTAATAAATATTGCAAAATCATTGTCATGTATGAATTTCATGTTATTAATTCTCAATTAATTAATATTCACATTAATCTTGATTTAATGAATCTTGACTTGATGAATCTTAATCTACATGAATCTAGAGTTCTTATAGATGAATTTATTTCTATTTATATATCGATCTACAAATTTTAATGAGTGTTTAAATTTATGTATTATCAATTAATTCTTACGTACCAAATGTATTATAAAAAGGTTGCTCATTTGTAGTATTTCATCATCACAAAAAAATTGAATCATAAAAGTTGAGTTTTGAAGTATAATTTTCTCCTCTTAGGGTCGGTTTGATATTACACATTTTCCATGGAAAATTGAAAATTTTCAACTTTTGTAGTATTTGATAGGCTTTCAACTTTCCAAAATTTTCACATTTTTGAGGAAAATAAATTTTTGATCTTTTGGTTGGTAAATATTTTTCAGGTAAAAAAATTTCACTTTTATTGACAATTTCCATGCAAAACAAAATCAAACAAATGATATTCGGTATGGTTATTTTTTTTTGGCAATTAGAACAAATTATAGACCAAATGGTAGAAAATATTATCACTTTAATGGACAATTTTCATAAAAAACGAAACCAAACGAAGACTAAACTTTCAACATTTTTCATGAAAAATTATACAAATCAAATACAATTAAATACAATTCTCTATAAAATAATTTCTAGGCAAATTAATTCTCTGTAAAACATTTTCTTTCCACCCATATTCCACCTTTACAATCAAACGGACCTTAGATTTATATTCTAAATTTTATTTTCTTTAATTTATTTGAGACTCATCAAATCCTCCCAATAAATTGATATCATGTCTTATTTTATAGCATGTATAAAGTATTTTAAGAATAACATGTGATGCACCTTCAATTCTAATTAGTATATTAAATACTATATTATTTAATTTTATCGTCCCAAATTTCCTTTTTATTGTTATTAGGTTACACATTTTCGCAAAAACTCCAATCTACTTTTTGTAGTTATACTTGCATAAAATCTAAATTTTAATCTAAGTTAAAATCAACAATTAATTTTAATCACATACATTATGAATCTCACAATTTTTCAATCACATATTTCATCAATTTCTATTAAAATTTGGTAAAATTTTAATTCCTATCTAATAGGAGCATGGTAATATATTACAGTCCCTATTAAGTAATTATTAAATCACAGGCCCAACAAAAAATTCAGGAGGCTATTTTGAACATGGGGGGCCAATTTGTAATGGGTTGGACAACATTTTGGGATGATTATAATTTGTGGAAATGACATCAACACAGATTTTTTAACTTCACAATTCAAAAATATGATTTATAAAATTTTTATTCAAAAATCAGATAATAATTCAAAATTTTAATATTAGTAATCTATTACAAAATTAAAGCATACATATTCATCTTGCCTAACTCATTCCAACCACCCACCCACCCAAAATCCTAATCATTTTCACTCTATCAATTATAGGTGGGCAAAAGTACAGAAAAACCCACCAAAGCAAATCGAGTCGGGTAGGGTCAGGTCGGGTTGATTTGAAAAAAAAAATCGGCTCAATTCGGTTAATTTTGACCTAGCTAACCCGCTATTACTTTTTTTTTTTTTTTAAACTCATATTCTTAAACTTAAAAATAAAATAATAAAACATAAATATAATTATTTTTCAAATAATTTGTTTACCGCCTACACTTTTTCTATCAAAACTCCAAACTCCAAAACAAAAAAAAAAAAATGCAAGGAGAAAAACTGTTTATTGTAAACTCTAGATTTAGTATTTGTTTGTCTCTCGTTATTTCAAAATCTTTTTTTCCTGCATACTCATTTTTAATCACATATTCATACAATAAAATATTATACACGTAAATCCCAAAAAAAATCTCATATTCTCCAAAAGCTCACTATTCAAAACAAATTTTTTCTTTCTTTTTTTTTTTTCAAAAAAATGGGCACCAAACATGGGCTTAGATTGTAGCCTTTTCTTTTTATTTAATTGTTTGTTAGTAACTATCGGATATATATAAAGTGATTTTTGGAAAATCGACAATTTTACCATTTTACATTATATATATTATTCATACGTACTATGCAAGCAAAAGAAATTTATATATATAGGCAAACAAATTTTATTAACCTTGGATATATAGTTTTTTTAACTCAGACAAATGTTCAAATCGGCCCAAACCGATTTATTTTTGGTTCGATTTTAATAGTTAGATTGGGTTGGAATCGATCAAGTCAGTTTCAGGTTGAGCTTAAAATCAATCCAATCCAAACTATGATGATGCCTACTATCTATTATTTCTCATGTCTCTCTCTTTATCCCACATTCTCTCCGTCTATCTCTCTATCGCAATCGAAAATCGTCGTTGGGAGTGCCACCGACGACGCCGAGTTTTCCACCTTATCTTCTTCTCTCTCTATCGGAACTAAAAGCCATCATCGATAGCACCATCGATGATGCCATTTCGTGCAGCGTGCTCGTTGCTGCAACAACGACCTCTATGCACTGCACGCAGCGACATGGCTACTGTGTGAATAGGTCATTGTGCACTGCGTGTGGCAATGATGACGCTATGGGACCTATGCACCGATTCCACTACACGACTTGCTGCACTGCATTGTGCGATCTGGTGATGTCAAAGGTTTTTGGAGGTTTTGTTGGTTGTATTTACAGTTCTTGGTGGTAGCTGTGGTGGTGTTGATGTTGATGGCGCTCGTGAGTTGGTGGTGATATTGGTGGTGTTGATGGCGGTGGCGGTGGAGTGGGACAAAGAGTGTCTTGACCAATTATTTGAGTTATGTTTTGAATTTGTAAGATTTTGAAAGTGAAATATCATAACATTACACAGATTAATTTTGAGACACGAACAAAACTATGCCATAGTTAACTTACAAAACTAGTACAACATGAGTAGCCACATGTTAAGGTTTTGATCCTACATCGTTGAAAAATGAAAACTATAATCAAATATAAGAAAATGGAATACGCATCTTACAGATGTTAGCCTTTTTAAATTATTTTAAAAACTGTAGTAAATAATTGATTTAAAACCTACAAAATACATGAATTCACATTTGAAATTTCCACTGATGGATGAATTCTTATTAAGATTTTTATATAATTAATAACAATGTTTCAAACTAAATAATTTAAATTTCATAAATTGGCATCTCGAAGGAAGCATGCTTGCAAGCAAGTGGTTAGGCATCATTTTCCCCTCACAAGCGTGCATGCAATTGATTTCGACCATCCATGATGGGTTTATGAGTCAAAGATTCCACCTTAAGCGTCGGCCGGAATTAAAATCAGTTTTTTAGTAGATTTTAATCAAAGTTGAAGAAATATGTGGCTGTAAAGTTGTGAATCCCATAAAATATGTAGTTAAAATTAATTATTGATTTTGATTTAGACTAAAATTTTAATTTTAATTTCTACCAAACGGGACTAAATAAGGTAGATTCTAGATTGCACAAAATTTAACAGTGATGATTATTATACCGTTTAGTTTTATTCAATTGTATATATCAAACATATCTCGATGATAATAAGGAGTCGACTTTAAGTTGTCTACATTAATATCAAGATTGTATAGTACTTGACAATATTCTATCGCATTGTTTAAATTTGTTCAATTGTATCAAATATTTCTCAAGAGTCGGAGAAAAATGAAGTGACCCTTCAGTATTTCTTGAGCCAGTCAAGTAAAGTTGTAAACATTTTGCTCTCCTAAGACTGCATATACGTGGCAATATTTGACACCAGAAAAATATAGATAGTAATATTCCCCTATTTTGCAAATATACGCATAATTTTAAAGTTTGTCACTAGATAACAAAGAAAAAATGATTCATGGATATCCAAGATAGAGTTGGCGACGTAATGTTCAAAATTGTACAGTATGGAAATTGATTTATCCTTTTTAGCTTCAATCTTTCTATAAAGTTAATTATTTTTATTTTTTTTAAATGTTCTTTTATTTTTTGCAATTCTTTTTACTGAACATATTTTGTGTCCGGAATTTTCTAATCACTCTAGGACCAATGGTTCTTGAAAGGGTAAATAGTACAGAATATCACTATCTTGCAATGTCATTGTGTAAAACGTCCTAACTTTTATTTTTTGGCATTTTCACCCATATTTTCCCCCTTTCATTACGCAACGGGTCCTTTTCAACCATTTTTTCAATAAAATAACAATTTTACCCTCATATTCAAATAAAAGAAAAAGAAAAAGATGAATAACCAACTGCAACTATAGTCCTTAAATTTTTTTAAAAATTACAAAGAAATCATAAATTCACCAACACCACCACATTCACAGCCTATTAAGCTGCCACATATAGATCCACATAACACTGCTTTTCGGCCACAACGCCCACCGTACTCCACCACCACCAACCTTGTTTCACTCTCCCACCATCCTCCCCCATACGAATTTGAAGATTGGAGCTCATAGGACCTACCAATTTTGGTTAGACAGCTCTCTCCGTGCATCGCGGAGTTTTGGATCAGAAATTGAAACGGTTGGGGGATAATTGGTTCAATTAGATTCATACACATTGTCATTTGGGTTTGTTGATGGTTTGATTGATGCCAATTTGGGATTTAGTGTTGTGAGATGCATAAATTGAAGGAGAAGAGTTTGACAAAATGGACGTCGTCACTGTCGAATTTCTAGATTATAGTAGAATAATTTGAGGTAGGTTTGATTGATGTGAGGCCATGTATAGGTTCGTCGAGGTGAGGGGTAACCGTCGGGATGGTGCGCGACCGTGGGTGGTGTCGAAAGTGGGGTTGCCTGAAGNTTTTTCGACAGATTTTGTGACAAATACTGTGCGAGAAGATGTTGGGGAGAGTAAAGTGAGGCTAGTGGTAGTGGAGTCCGACGGGTGTGGTGGCCAGAAGGTGGTGCTATATGGATCTATATGTGGCGGCTTGGTGGGGCTGGTGGAGAATTTAGGATTTACCTGTAATATTTTGAAAAACTTAGGACTATGATTGCAATTAGTTGTTTATTTTTTCTTTTCTTTTTGTTTCATTTGAATAGGAGGGTAAAATCGTCATTTTATTGGAAAAGTAGTTGAAAATGACATTTTGCGAAATGAAAGGTAGAATGTATGGGTGAAAATGCTAAAAAATGAAAGACATGGACGTTTGTACAATGACATTAAAAGGTATGGACATTTTGTGTTACTTACCCTTCTTGAAATTATAGCAAATGATGTACAAAACTAATTCAAAAACCAACTAGTATCGAATAAATTATCGTGACTTTAATTTATTAAAAATGTACAATACACCACGGAGAGTTTAGTAGAGAGACTACGCCTTACCTCTATTAGTAAATAAAAGCACGAAACGTGCATAAAATAAAATATTGTTGACCTCGAAAAATGGCTCTGACACGTAGCCAACAGAATAAGTCTTCAAGTCAGCCCTTCCCTACACACGTAGCACGACGTCTTCACCCGTAACTTTTCCCGGAGGGGTTGGGAGCAGCCACAAGCACTCGACGGTCAAGTCAGTTTAGGTTCAACTGGAAAATAGTTCGCCGACGATGAAACACTCGCCAGGAAGTAATTGAAAGGTAGAATATACCAAGTTTTCAATATAGTTGGAGTAAAAAATGGGATTCGAATCCTTCTTCAAGTGCGAGGAGGTAGTATTTATACTAAGGATGGGAAGAGGAGAACAGTAAGATGAGGAGACACGTGTAGTCAGATTCTCAGGGCTCGTCTCATCCAAGGTGTCAATCTGTCGTTCCATATGTTGGCTGGCATTGAGTGTTTCTAACAAAAGTAACTGAATTGACCGTTTGAGTCCTACCATACGTCCCATCAGTCAGGGGTTTGACTTTGAAAAGATTCGCTGTAAGAGATCTTGGTAGGGGTAAGGTGAGGCAGGTGTAGAATTGTAGAAGTGGAGTACGGGCCATTGCATCGCATTATGTTGCAGATGAGTCCGGTTCTTTCGTTGATGACTGTTCAGGTCGTCCCAACGCAATCGCTTCGGCTTATGTAATCAGTTCGTCCCATACGTAATCACCTCGATTGACACGTGGCTCGGTGCAGGCCACCCCTACTGACATAGGCAGGTGAGGTGGCGAGTCTAACGCAGGCCCGTAACAATAGTCCCGCAAGTCCATGTATGGATATTTATATAATACAAGGACTTTTAAACTCGTTGAGTTGGGGCGCATGGGAAGAAGCGCTGGAACTCGGTGATTATATAGTGATGGTGGCTTTATGAAGCAATTGTATGAAGAGAAGCCGTAGCATTACTGAGGTGGTGGAGTGGGCAACTTTGGAGGGAGTCGTTGCAACATCAGGTTCTGCTCTGGCCGAAGTGATATGGGTTGGCAACTCTTATGGAGAGCTGTTGCAATGCGAAGCTGTCGCGGTCGAAGAGATGGGAGTTGGAAACTCTGGACGGAGTTGATGCAACATTCGGTTCTGCTCTGGCCGAAGTGATATGGGTTGGCTGGAGAGCTGTTGCAACGCGAAACTGTCACGGCCGAAGTGATGGGAGTTAACAACTCTGGAGGAAGTTGTTGCAACATGAAGTTTTGCTCTGACCGAAGTGATCTGGGTTGGCAGCTCTTATGGAGAGCTGTTGCAACGCGAAGCTGTCGCAGCCGAAGCGATGGGAGTTAGCAACTTTGGAGGGAGTTGTTGCAAGATCAGGTTCTGCTTTGGCCGAAGTGATATGGGTTGGCAGCTCATATGGAGAGCTATTGCAACGCCTGCATGGGGTAGAGTGATGGCTTTTGAAGAGACACCTTGGGTTTTGTGACAATAATTTGAAAGCATTCGCGTCTTCCCAATGCGAACAAAGGAGGCGTCTGTATGCTTCCAATGCAAGCCTCTTTTGCCATAAATGGTAATGATGGTGACGGCTCCCATTTCTCGGGGCGACACATTTGAGCTATGCCTGAGGCTCATTAGTTCATCATGGTCGTTTATCTTGGTGGCTTTTGATTTTAACGGTGATCTTGGGGTCTTAGCTTTGGCGGCCCAAATGTGTTTGGAATTGATCCAACGGTTGGGGTGAGTCCCAGGATGCACATATAAGGCCCATCCTTTTTCGTTTGAACCTTTTACCTTTGCGAAATTTGTTCAATCTTTCGTTTTCTGCGTTCTCGCATTTTTCGACGAGCATCAAAGGCAAACTCCGGTGACCACTACTAGACTCTGACTAGTGACCAGCATCATCCGTTGTATTAGGTAATACTCACGCATTTTCCGACTTCATCTTTTTCCTTTAGAAACCTTATGAAAACATAGAAATGGCGAGTGATTCTTCTGTTGCGAGGGGAGGTGAAGAGGGACGAGGTGAGGAGAGTTTTACGGTGAAGGAGCCTCTATTGATATCCTCAAATGAGCTCAGTAGGGCCATTAGGGCCGGGAAGAATATCTGGAAGTGACCAACTTCTCCCGTAGATACTTCCATCCAGTGGGGGGCCTCTAAATACCCGACAAAGATCACCCCGAAAATGATAGAGAGGAGTAGGAATGTTTTTAGGGTTCCTCATAATATTCAATTAATACAACCCGAACCCCATGAGAGGGCATGTTATCCCAGGCCAGGGTGTGTTGCGATGAGTGACCATCTATTCTAAGTCGGATTGAGGCTCCCCTTCCACCACTTATTCAAATTAATGCTGAGGTCCTATGGGTTGGCCCAACACAGCTCAATCCCAACTCATGGTCTCAGATGGTGGGGACGTAGATGTTGTGGATGTGGGCCAGCCTCGGGGTGGACATGCCTTTTAGCGTGTTTCACTCCATCTTCTTTCTAAAAATGACGGTCGGGGGGGGGAAAGGACAGCAAGGGTTGGTATTACTTAGCACCATGGGGGTCTCATTTCCCATTTGTGGCCGGATCGCTCTCTTCAATGAAGGGCTGGAAGAGATCTTGGTTCTGGGCTTTCGGGAGATGGGATACCATGGAGAACGACCGAATTGAGCCTCTAACCGTCCCCACTACCTATTCATCTTACAGTAAGTAGTTTACCGATCCGATTTCATTAACCAAATTTGCTTATGGTTTTAATATTTCTGTCCTTTGCAGGCTCTCTTCTGAAGTGTGAGATAAATGAAGAGGAGTGGGATATTATCAGTCAGTTGTACCAGACGCCTCTTCCTGAGAGGAACTACAAAGAGCTCATCGACCAGAATCACCATTTTGTCTTGTACAGCCTAATGACTAACCAAGGTAGTTGCCTCGCTTCGGTCCTTATTGCTATTTTTCCTCTCTGAAAATACTTATATCTTCCTCATTCGTAGAGGATTTCTCAAAGAAGAAGGTGTCGAGGCCTGACTTTGCTACCATTCGACGGAGAGTGGCCGAGGCCAAGCTGTTGAAAACTAGCTCGGCTGCTTATAAGAAGCAGTCAGAGCGGCTATTATCCCCCAGCAAGGTTGGGCAGCAACTAGCTGGGGAAGACGAGTTGGAGGAATGAGCCTTCCTCGTAAAGAGAAAGAAGAAGAGAGCGAACTCGACCATGGCTTCAGCCTCTGCCTCCGCTCTACACACCTCTGAGCCTCCTCCGACTCAGCCCGAAGTGACCTTCGTAGCTGCTTCTTCAATTCTCCAGGCCATAGTGCCAATCACTACCTACTTCGTCGAGGGGCCGGCCAGGAAGAGGCTAAAGAGGCATGCCAATGCCCCGACTAAGGAGAAACCACTAACTTTTTCGGGAGCAAGGAAGATGATCTCCCCGAGGCAGTTTTGGAAATGCTACCCCCCGAAACCGCCTCCGCAGCCCAGATCCATGGCAAGTACTGGACCGAGGACTCGCAAAACCACGCCGCCTCGTGGGAGACAGAAGATCTGGTTCGAGGCCTCCGAAAAAGAAATGATGAACTGGAGGAGAAGCTCAAAGCCTCTGGAACTTGGGAGGTTGAGATGGCCAAGGCCAAAAAGGAAGTCGAGGCCAAAGAGAAGTGGATAGCGTCCTCCTCAAAGTTGAACACAGCCGAGGTCCAAGTCAACCGGTTGAAGAACGAACTTCATGAGTCTATCTCCTAAGTGGCGGCTCTGACTAAGAGGGTTGACCATGCCAACGAGCATCAGCGGTTAGCTTCGGAGGTATTGGCAGAGGCGAACAGAGAGAAGGAAGAACTGAAAAAGCTCAATAAGGCCCAAGCTGAAGAGATTGACTCCCTTAAGGTCGAAGTGAAGATAATTGGCAAAGCGACAGTCCAGAATTACAATGACAATTTTGACAAGACGCCGGAGTACGATGACTTTGCCAACTTTTCGGCATCCTGGGCTGCCAAGGAGATGATGTCTCGCCTGCGCGAGAGGCACCCTAACTTTGATATCGAATTCCTTGAGGAGGAATTCGGTGGTCCCATTGGAGGCCAGCCTGAAGCCAAGGTGGGAGAGGAGGAAGGAGCCCCTCAAGAGGAAGGGGCCGGGGCCTGGGCCATTGTAGACTTAGATTATAAATTTTGTAATTTCATTTTCCATGTAAATGACTTCGGTATCATCTGTTTATTAATGAAGTTTACTTTTCTCCTTGTCGCCTCGCTTTACTTTATTTCAAATGCACAAGTAATCACTTCCTCTACAATCGTTTCAGATAAGCAATAATAACTCGTTTCAAGTAATGTCACACCAGTCTGGCTTAGCCATTTAATAAAATGGAAGCCAACGAATAACAAGTAATATGGCATTGGCCCTGATTAACCACTTAATAAAATGGAAGAAGCCAATGAATAACATGTAATCTCGCATCGGCCTTGCTTAACCACTTTAGAATGGAAGAAGCCAATGAATAACATATCTATAGGTGGCAGCTTGGTGGAGAGAATTTAAGACATATCTGTAATATTTTGAAAAATTCAGAACTGTGATTGCAATTAGTTATTTTTTCTTTTCTTTTCTTTTCTTTTTGTTTCATTTGAATATGAGGGTAAAATCGTCATTTTATTGGAAAAGTATTTGAAAATGACATTTTGCGAAATGAAAGGTAGAATGTATGGGTGAAAATGCTAAAAAATGAAAGACAATGACGTTTGTACAATGACATTAAAAGGTATGGACATTTTGTGTTACTTACCCTTCTTGAAATTATAGCAAATGATGTACAAAACTAATTCAAAAACCAACTAGTATCGAATAAATTATTGTGACTTTAATTTATTAAAAATGTACAATACACCACGGAGAGTTTAGTAGAGAGACTACGCCTTACCTCTATTAGTAAATAAAAGCACGAAACGTACATAAAATAAAATATTGTTGACCTCGAAAAATGGCTCTGACACGTAGCCAACAGAATAAGTCTTCAAGTCAGCCCTTCCCTACACATGTAGCACGACGTCGTCACCCGTAACTTTTCCCGGAGGGGTTGGGAGCAGCCACAAGCACTCGACGGTCAAGTCAGTTTAGGTTCAACTGGAAAATAGTCCACCGACGATGAAACACTCGCCAGGAAGTAGTTGATATAAATGTGTGATAATAGGATGCTAATATGTGAGGGAGAGAAAATGATACCAAGTTTTCAATATAGTTGGAGTAAAAAATGGGATTCGAATCCTTCTTCAAGCGCGAGGAGGTAGTATATATACTAAGGATGGGAAGAGGAGAACCGTAAGATGAGGAGACACGTATAGTCAGATCCTCAGGGCTCGTCTCATCCAAGGTGTCAATCTGTCGTTCCATATGTTGGCTGGCATTGAGTGTTTCTAACAAAAGTAACTGAATTGACTGTTTGGGTCCTACCATACGTCCCATCAGTCAAGGGTTTGACTTTGGAAAGATTTGCTGTAAGAGATCTTGGTAGGGGTGAGGTGAGGCAGGTGTAGAATTGTAGAAGCGTAATTGTAGAAGCGGAGTACGGGCCATTGCATCCGCATTATGTTGCAGATGAGTCTGGTTCTTTCGTTGATGACTGTTTAGGTCGTCCCAACGCAATCGCTTCGGCTTATGTAATCAGTTCGTCCCATACGTAATCACCTCGATTGACACGTGGCTCGGTGCAGGCCACCCCCTGCTAACATAGGAAGGTGAGGTGGCGGGTCTAACGCAGGCCCGTAACAATAGTCCCGCAAGTCCATGTATGGATATTTATATAATACAAGGACTTTTAAACTCGTTGAGTTGGGGCGCATGGGAAGAAGCGCTGGAACTCGATGATTATATAGTGATGGTGGCTTTACGAAGCAATTGTATGAAGCGAAGTCATAGCATTACCGAGGTGGTAGGAGTGGGCAACTTTGGAGGGAGTCGTTGCAACATCAGGTTCTGCTCTGGCCGAAGTGATATGGGTTGGCAACTCTTATGGAGAGCTGTTGCAATGTGAAGCTGTCGCGGCCGAAGCGATGGGAGTTGGCAACTCTGGACGGAGTTGATGCAACATCCGGTTCTGCTCTGGCCGAAGTGATATGGGTTGGCTGGAGAGCTGTTGCAACTCGAAACTGTCACGGGCGAAGTGATGGGAGTTAACAACTCTGGAGGAAGTTGTTGCAACATCAAGTTTTGCTCTGACCGAAGTGATATGGGTTGGCAGCTCTTATGGAGAGCTGTTGCAACGCGAAGCTGTCGCAGCCGAAGTGATGGGAGTTGGCAACTTTGGAGGGAGTTGTTGCAAGATCAGGTTCTGCTCTGGCCGAAGTGATATGGGTTGGCAGCTCTTATGGAGAGCTATTGCAACGCCTGCACGGGGTAGAGTGATGGCTTTTGAAGAGACACCTTGGGTTTTGTGACAATAATTTGAAAGCCTTCCGTCTTCCCAATGCGAACAAAGGAGGCGTCTGCATGCTTCCAATGCACGTCTCTTTTGCCATAAATGGTAATGAT
Organism: Fraxinus ornus; assembly: GCA_903798235.1. Lineage (NCBI taxonomy): Eukaryota > Viridiplantae > Streptophyta > Magnoliopsida > Lamiales > Oleaceae > Fraxinus > Fraxinus ornus. The sequence goes on along the minus strand of CAIGRF010322949.1, from coordinate 10,878 downwards.
GGTGACGGCTCCCATTTCTCGGGGCGACACATTTGAGCTATGCCTGAGGCTCACTGGTTCATCATGGTCGTTTATCTTGGTGGCTTTTGATTTTAACGGTGATCTTGGGGTCTTAGCTTTGGACGGCCCAAATGTGTTTGGAATTGATCCAACGGTTGGGGTGAGTCCCAGGATGCATATATAAAGCCCATCCTTTTTCGTTTGAACCTTTTACCTTTGCAAAAATTATTCAATCTTTCGTTTTCTGCGTTCTCGCATTTTTCGACGAGCATCAAAGGCAAACTCCGGTGACCACTACTAGACTCTGACCAGTGACCAGCATCGTCCGTTGTATTAGGTGATACTCACGCATTTTCCGACTTCATCTTTTTCCTTTAGAAACCTTATGAAAACATTGAAATGGCGAGTGATTCTTCTGTTGAGAGGGGAGGTGAAGAGGGACAAGGTGAGGAGAGTTTTACGGTGAAGGATCCTCTATTGATATCCTCAAATGAGCTCAGTAGGGCCATTAGGGCCGGGAAGAATATCTGGAAGCGACCAACTTCTCCCGTAGATACTTCCATCCAGTGGGGGGCCTCTAAATACCCAACAAAGATCACCTCGAAAATGATAGAGATGAGTAGGAACGTTTTTAGGGATCCTCATAATATTCAATTAATACAACCCGAACCCCATGAGAGGGCATGTTATCCCAGGCCAGGGTGTGTTGCGATGAGCGACCATCTATTCTGAGTCGGATTGAGACTCCCCTTCCACCACTTATTCAGATTAGTGCTGAGGTCCTATGGGTTGGCCCCAACACAGCTCAATCCCAACTCACGGTCTCAGATGATGGGGACGTAGATGTTGTGGAGGCGGGCCAACCTCGGGGTGGACATGCCTTTTAGCGTGTTTCACTCCATCTTCTTTCTAAAAACGACGGTCGGGGGGGGACAGCAAGGGTTGGTATTACTTAGCACCATGGGGGTCTCATTTCCCATTTGTGGCCTGATCGCCCTCTTCAATGAAGGGCTGGAAGAGTTCTTGGTTCTGGGCTTCCGGGAGATGGGATACCATGGAGAACGACCGAATGGCGCCTCTAACCGTCCCCACTACCTATTCATCTTACAGTAAGTAGTTTACCGATCCGATTTCATTGACCAAATTTGCTTATGGTTTTAATATTTCTGTCCTTTGCAGGCTCTCTTCTGAAGTGTGAGATAAATGAAGAGTGGGATATTATCAGTCAGTTGTACCAGACGCCTCTTCCTGAGAGGAACTACAAAGAGCTCATCGACCAGAATCACCATTTTGTCTTGTACAGCCTAATGACTAACGAAGGTAGTTGCCTCGCTTCGGTCCTTATTGCTGTTTTTCCTCTCTGAAAATACTTATCTCTTCCTCATTCGTAGAGGATTTCTCAAAGAAGAAGGTGTCGAGGCCTGACTTTGCTACCATTCGACGGAGAGTGGCTGAGGCCAAGCTGTTGAAAACTAGCTCGGCTGCTTATAAGAAGCAGTCAGAGTGGCTATTATCCCTCAGCAAGGTTGGGCAGCAACTAGCTGGGGAAGACGAGTTGGAGGAAGGAGCCTCCCTCATAAAGAGAAAGAAGAAGAGAGCGGACTCCACCATGGCTTCAGCATCTGCCTCCGCTCTACACACCTTTGAGCCTCCTCCGACTCAGCCCGAAGTGACCTTCGTAGCCGCTTCTACAATTCCCCAAGCCATAGTGCCAATCACTACCTACTTCGTCGAGGGGCCGGCCAGGAAGAGGCTAAAGAGGCATGCCAGTGCCCCGACTAAGGAGAAAGCCACTAACTTTTTCGAGAGCAAGGAAGATGATCTCCCCGAGGCAGTTTTGGAAATACTACCCCCCTCGAAACCGCCTCCGTAGCCCGGATCCATGGCAAGTACTGGACCGAGGACTGGCAAAACCACGCTGCCTCGTGCGAGACAGAGGATCTGCTGGAGGCCAATAATACCGTGTGGCTATGGCTCTAAGTATGGGTGCCGCGGTAGAAGATCTAGTTCGAGGCCTCCAAAAAAGAAATGATGAACTGGAGGAGAAGCTCAAAGCCTTTGGAACTTGGGAGGTTGAGGTGGCCAAGGCCAAAAAGGAAGTCGAGGCCAAAGAGAAGTGGATAGCGGCCTCCTCAAAGTTGAACACAGGCGAGGTCCAAGTCAACCGGTTGAAGAACGAGCTTCATGAGTCCGTCTCGCAAGTGGCGGCTCTGACTAAGAGAGTTGACCATGCCAACGAGCATCAGTGGTTAGCTTCGGAGGCATTGGCAGAGGCGAACAGAGAGAAGGGAGAACTGAAAAAGCTCACTAAGGCCCAAGCTGAAGAGATTGACTCCCTTAAGGCCGAAGTGAAGACAATTGGCAAGGCGACAGTCCAGAATTACAATGACAATTTTGACAAGACGCCGGAGTACGATGACTTCGCCAACTTTTCAGCATCCTGGGCTGCCAAGGAGATGATGTCTCGCCTGCGCGAAAGGCACCCTAACTTGGATATCGAATTCCTTGAGGAGGAATTTGGTGGTCCCATTGGCGGCCAGCCTAAAGCCGAAGTGGGAGAGGAGGAAGGAGCCCCTCAGGAGGAAGGGGCCGGGGCCTGGGCCATTGTAGACTTAGATTATAAATTTTGTAATTTCATTTTCCATGTAAATGACTTCGGCATCATCTGTTTATTAATGAAGTTTACTTTTCTCCAAGTGTTGTCGCCTCGCTTTACTTTATTTCAAATGCACAAGTAATCACTTCCTCTACAATCATTTCAGATAAGCAATAATAACTCGTTTCAAGTAATGTCACACCAGTCTGGCTTAGCCACTTAATAAAATGGAAGCCAATGAATAACAAGTAATATCGCATTGGCCCTGATTAACCTCTTAATAAAATGGAAGAAGCCAATGAATAACATGTAATCTCGCATCGGCCTTGCTTAACCACTTTAAAATGGAAGAAGCCAATGAATAACAAGTAATATCGCATCGGTCTTACTTAACCACTTTAAGATGAAAGAAGTCAATGAATAACAAGTAATATCGCATCGGTCTTGCTTAACCAATTTATAAAATAGAAGAAGTTAATGAATAACAAGTAATATCGCATTGACCTTCCTTAACCACTTAATAAAAATGGGAGAAGCCAATGAATAACATGACCCTTCTGTCGTATGAGTTTTGTTTCATAAAAAAATAGCACCCGCACCCCCTTTGACTACGCAGATTTTCTTAGAGGTGACCTCTTTGGAGGAGCTTGCACCCCGACAAGTTTATTTGATGAATGCGCTCTTTGTTTCATCAAAGATGGCACCCGCACCGCTCTAACTACGTAAATTTCCTTGGAGGTGACCCCTTTGGAGGAGCTTGCACCTTGACAAGTTTGTTTGATGAATGTGTTCTCTGTTTCATCAGAAATGGTACCTATACCGCCTCTGACTACGCAGATTTCCTTGGAGGTGACCCCTTTGGAGGAGCTTGCATCTCGACAAGTTTCTTTGATAAATGTTGATGTGAGAACGAAGCGAACAGAGGATTCATTCATTTGATTGCAATATTTACAAGGTTACAAGCTTCCTACTGGTAGTACTTTCTCAAATGCTCGATGTTCCCAATTCGGCCCTAAAGTCTTTGTGTCAGGATCTTTGGTTAAGAAAAAACCTTACGAAACACGAAGTCACCGATGCGAAACATTCTCTTTTTCACTTTAGCATTATAATAACGCATCATCTTATGCTGGTAGGAAGCAAGTCTGACCTGGGAATTATCTCTTTTTTCTACAAGAAAATCCAGCTCCAATCTCCTTAGTTCGTCATTTGTTACTTTGTTGAAGTGTGTGCGATGAGGAGAAGGAATACCAATCTCTATCGGACTCATCGCCTCAGCCCCATAAGTCATGGAGAAAGGTGTTTTCCCAGTGGTTGTCTTACAAGTAGTCCTGATGGCCCAAAGGACCTGAGGAAGCTCATCAACCCAGGCCCCTTTGGAGGTGTCTAGCTTCCTTTTCAGGATAAGCTTGATGGTCTTGTTGACCGCCTCGATTTGGCCGTTCACTTGGGGATGATGAGGTGAAGAGAAATGCTTTCTAATTCCGAGCTCACCGCATAAGTTCCGGATCTTCCTATTGTCGAACTGTTTTCCATTGTCTGAGACTAAGGAATGAGGTATGTCGAACCGGCATATGATATTCTTCCAGAGGAACTGGTAGTTTTTGCTTCAGTAATCTTGGACAAAGGCTCTGCTTCTACCCATTTGGTGAAGTAGTCGACATCAATGATGGTAAAGCGAGCGCTTGCTCTTCCTTTAGACATGGGACCAATGAAATCAACACCCCATTTGGCAAACGGCCACGGGCAGGTCACAACAGTGAGCTCTTGGGAGGGCTACTTATGCACGGTGGAGAAGCACTGACACTTGTCACACTTGCACACGAACTCAATGGCATCCATTTTCAGGGTTGGCCAGTAATACCCTTGCCGGAGTATTTTGTGTGCCAAAGTAGGTCCGCCAGAGTGATTTCTTCAAATACCTTCGCAAACTTCTTTTAGGATGTAAGTTACTTCTTCTTCCCCTGTGCATCTGAGGACAGGAGAGGAGAAGCCACGCTTATACAAAATGACATCCTGCAGGATGAAGTGAGCAGCTCTCCTCCGAAGCCTTCGAACTTCGATTTCATCTTTCGACACAGTTTGCTCCTTTAAGTAGGCCAGGTTAGGTATCATCCATGGTGGTATACTCTCAATCCACATCAGCTCTTCACCCTTCTTGATAGAAGGTTCAGTTAGGTGCTCAATTGGCACTACTTTGAGCAGCTCCGAATCTTTGCTACTGACCAGTTTTGATAGGGCGTCTGCTTGGGAGATCTCTTGGCGTGGCACCTGAATCAACTCGAACTTCTCAAAGTTGGGCATGAGATCCATGACCAGCTTCAGATAGACTGCCATATGCCCGTCTCTAGCCACAAAGTTCCCATTTACTTGGTTCACCACTAACTGTGAATCACTATTGATAATCAATCTTTTCACTTGCAATTCTCTAGCTAGCCGGAGTCCAACTAGGAGGGCCTCGTATTCAGCCATGTTATTGGAGGCTTTGAATCTAAACCTTATGGCACAATTAAGCTTATGCCCTTCTGGACTCTCCAGAATGATACCAACCCTAGAGCCTGTTTCTCCCGACGATCCGTCAACGAAAAGATTCTAGGTGGGAGGCTCTGCTGGTTCCATGTTCATTTCAATTTCAGGAGGCTTAACAAACTATGTTATAAAATTAGCCAGAGCTTGACCCTTAATTTCTCTCTAGGGCATGTATGTTATGTCAAATTCGCTGAGCTCAACAGCCCATTTCAGTAACCTTCCTGAGGCGTCTGGCTTCTGTAGGACTTGCCTAAATGGAAAGTTCATTAAAACATGAATACTGTGAACCTGAAATACGGCCTTAATTTTCGAGAAGCGGTGATCAAAGTGATAGCTAATTTCTCCATATCTGGATATCGCACTTCGGCAGGTAATAATGCTTTGCTTACATAGTATACTGGTAGTTGGTACGTCTTTTCTTCTCGCATAAGCACTGAACTTGAATCTTCAACTACGTCAAGTATAGCAGTAGGGGTTCTCCTTCTTTGGGTTTTTGCTAAGGAGAGGTTTCCATCCCAAGTAGTTTTTCAACCCCTGGAACGCCTCTTTGCATTCTGGGGTCCATTGAAATTTCTTATCCCCTTTGAGGACTTTGAAGAAGGGTAGACACTTTTCAGTGGCCCTAGAGATGAAGCGATTGAGTGCGGCTATTCTGCTAGTGAGCCGTTGTACTTCCCTCGGCTTTTGTGGCGATCTCATTCCGATCAGAGCCCTAATCATTTCTAGGCTGGCTTCATTTCCCCTCTGATTTACTATGTAGCCCAAGAATCTACTCGAAGCCACGCCAATGCACATTTTAGGGGGTTAAGCCTCAAACGTACCTTCTTAGCGTCTGGAAAGCTTCTCCCGGGTGTTTAATATGCTCGGAGGCTCTTCACTAACATATCATTGACATAAACTTCCACGATTTTACAGAGCTGATCAGCAAATATCTTGTTAACTAACCTTTGGTAGGTAGCCCCAGCATTCTTCAGACCAAAGGGCACCCCTTGTAGCAATAGAGTCATCTATCAGTGATGAAGGAGGTGCTGTCTTCGTGGCCTAGGAACATAGGAATTTGATTGTAGCCTGAATAGGCATCCATGAAACTTAGCAGCTCATGCCCAGCAGTCGAATCCACTAACTGGTCAATCCGTGGGAGCGAAAAGCTGTCCTTTGGGTAGGCCTGATTAAGATTAGAGAAGTTAATGCAGACCCTCCATTCGTCGTTGTGTTTCTTCATAATAACGGATTTGAAATCCACTTCGGATAGTTAGCTTCACGAATGAAGCCATTGCTGATGAGTTTCTCCAACTCTTCCTTCAGGGCTTCATACCTCTTAGCATTCAACGCCCTCCTCTTCTGCCTATGTGGAGCATAGTTCAGGTCAATTGGCAAGTGATGGTAGCTGACTCTTGAGTATAGCTCAATCATGTCTTCGTGCCTCCATGCAAAGACATCTGCATTTTTCCATCAGTTCTTTCTTAGCCCCTTCTTCCAATCCCTTGCCGACCTGAACGACATTCGATGCATCCAGTGGGTCTACGGGGAATGTTTCTAGCTCCTCCATCGGGGCGGTTTGGGACTCTGATTCAATTACCCTAGGGTCTAACTCTTCTAAGGATATTTCGGGTTTGGTCTCTGCCATGACCACGTCTCGTGTCAGAGGTTGCCCTTCTTCAGTGGCCTCGACATCTCAGTATCCAGCACCATATTAACTTGCAGTTCTACCATCCTCAAAGAGTTAAGATAACACTCTCTAGATCCTGTCTGATCGCCTCAGACAGTAGCAACTCCCATTTCTATTGGAAACTTCATGTAGAGGTGATGGATGGATGTGACTGTCCATATTCTTTCAGGACTGGTCTCCCCAGAACTCTGTGATAGGCGCTCTGGTGATCGACAACTAAAAATTCCATGAAGTGGTGTACTACCTGGAGCGGAGCCCCATTTCGACAGCCAAAGTAATTTTACCTCTAGGAATCATGTTGTCCCTGGTGAATCCGTAGAGGGGTGAGGTCATCGGTGTTACCACATGATCTACAGCCATATTATCGAAAGCAGATCCGACCATGATGTTGACTAAACTGCCATTATCCACCAGCATTCGTTTTAGCCCGTTGTAGGCCACCACGGCTTTGACTACCAAGGCGTCACAGTATGGGAAGAGCACACGTGCCGCGTCTTCGTGGGTGAATGTAACTGGTTTCACGGTTCTGTCTCTTAAAGATTGACTTACTATATAGCTTGCCATGGGTGGACTCCTCGCCTCTCTGGTATAATTTCCTGAGCATTTTTTTATTCACCTCATATATGGGGGTCCTCCGATAATAGTGTCAATTTCTCGAATGGGCTGCTGTTCGTTGGAAGCAGCCGAGTCCTTTCTGGAGAATGTCGAAGATGTCCCTTCTCGCCTTTCCCTATCATTATTTCTGTCATTACGTAGCGAATATCGCCTCGTTTCACCTCTTCTTGGGGAGTTCCATTGCGTATTACCCTGATAATGGTTATCCCTTATGTTATGCGGGTTGCTCGTGGGCTGGTTCGTACTTCTACATTCACTTGTGTAGTGATCGTAGTAGCAATGGAAAGTGCAATAGGGCCGTGATCATTCCTGGGACCTATCTCTAGGACTGCCACCTCGTCCTCTATTTCTAGAGGTTGAGGGTCGTCCTGCGTTTCTAGCTGAATTGTCAATGTTGGGCCTAACATTTTCATAAGCCAAAGTAGGCACTGCATTCAATGTGGCAGTGGCCAGAGCCTGTCCCGAGCTGGGGGGCCACAGCGTGTCCGGTTTGAGTCCATTGCTAGCTCACTATCTGGGAGGTGGGTCCTCTACCGATTTGCCTTTGAGGAGAAGGAAATCCTTGGGTAGCTCTGTTTCGGTGGTCAATCATCTCTTCGTTGACAATTTCTACTTTCATCATCTCCACCAATTCGTCATATGTAGAAGGATTCTTGCTTCAGACATCTCTCCAGAACAAGGTGTTCATGTTCAAGTCACCCTTCAGAGCTGAAAGGCCCTCTTTTTCTGTGACTTGCTCGCAATAAGTTATCTCATCAGTGAAACGTGCCAGGTAACTCTTCAAGTTCTCCCCTACCGCTTGCCTCATGTCTTGAAAGTGCTGTATTGGAGCTTCTCCTGAGAGATATTGGTTCAGAAATACCTTCTTCAAGTCTGGCCAACTGCTTATGTTAAGAGGTGCCAATTCGTCGTACCACACTTTAGCAGATCCGCCAAGAGTTAAATGGAATGCCCTGCATTTCAAAGTAGGTGAGGCTTCTCTAAGGCTCATTTATGTTTTGTATTCGTTGAGATACTTCTCCGGGTCGTCATTTCCTTCATATTTTGGAATTTTAGGGATAACGAAGTTGGGAGGCATCGGAAAGGTGCGAGTTCCCTAGAGAAGGGTAGATTATCATCATCATCATCATCCAGTTCATATGACCGGCATGGTTGGTCAGAATCGTTCCCATCTGCTGTTGTGCGAGGCGGATGTTGGGCAGTTTCACCCTTGTTCTCCCAATCCACCATATTTCGCCTTTCTCGCCTACTTCTAGGTGAAGGGGCTTGAGCTTGACTTTGCATATGCTCCTGCTGGCAAGCAACTTGGTATGTGGGCTGACCCCAATTTCTAGGCATCCGTCCTATTCTATCGAAGATACTGACTGACCTCTGAGGCTGCTCTTCGTATTCGGGAGGAAAATTATCATCCCCCGTAGGGATGTTGTTAGCCGAAGCGACAGTGTAGTTCGAAGTGTCTATTCTCACTTCTCTTTCAATAGGGACTTCATCTTGGGGGCTCAAGTGAGTCCTCCTGCTTGATTCCGCTTCAGTTCGCCTATGGACTGATTGCTGAGGGTTTTGTGGGACATGGAAACCGCCTCGATTATGCACTTGCATGAGGAGCTCTTGTATGGCAGCGTTTTGAGCTATAATGTTCCTTATATTGGCGGTCATGGTAGCCATTCAACAGTTAATTGGGCAGTTATGTTGCCTCACGATACCGGTGATGGGGTCGCTGATGTGTCACATTTCGAGAAATCTCTTCTTCTGAGATCTCTCTTGTCCTCCTTGGGTTCACTTTTTCATCGCTGGAGCTCATGGTCCGGAGCGGTGGATTTCTCCTTTTTAGCAGAAGTTGTGTTTAACTGCCACTTTTTCAAGAACCAAACCCTTTTTTGAGGGGGGGAGGGGGGAATACCAATCGGATATTTGAGCAAGCTTTTAGGTGGGAAGACTTCGTGGTTTAAGTTTGATTCCCACAGACGGATCCAATTTGTTGACCTCGAAAATGGCTTCGACACGCGGCCAACAGAATGAGTCTTCAAGTCAGCCCTTCCATGCACACGTAACACAGCGTCAGTCACCTATGGCCTTTCCCGGAGTAGTTTGGAATGGCCACGATAGAAAGGTGCTAATATGTAAGGGAGGGAAAATGATACCAGGTTTACAATGTAGTTGGAGTAAAAAATGGGATTCAAATCCTTTTTCAGGCATAGGGAGGTAGTGTTTATACTTAGGATGGGAAGAGGAGAGTCGCTGGATGAGGAGACACGTGTTATCAGATCCTCATTGCTTGTCCCGTCCTAGGTGTCAATCTGTCTTTCAATAGGCTGGTTGGTATTGAAAGACTCTGACTGAATTGACCGTTTGGGTCCTGTCATACGTCCCATTAGTCAGTGATTTGATTGGGAAGATCTCTAGTGAGGCGAGGTAGGAGTGGAGTCGTAGAAGCGAAGCACGGGCCTTTGCATCCGCAGTGCGTTGAGGATGAGTTCGGTTCATTCCTAGGAGGTCACTTCAGCTTATGTATTCAGCTCGTCACATGCGCAATCACCTCGGCCGACACATGTCATGGTGCGGGTCACTTCTGATGACATGTGGCTGGTGAGGTGGCGGGCCTGACGTAGGCCCATAACAGGTACTATGTTGTCATGCGTGATAGATAATATTATTCCTAAATTAGTAAGTTAAGAAAAAGAAAAATATTATTATTGACTTTTGAGTCACTTTAGTGAAATTGGTGAGGAATCGTTAATTGAAAAAACCAAACAATACAAAATATTCAATGAACGAGTGTGAATTTTTTTAAGAATCCATGACCTCCCTGGTTAACCCATTAATGAAAATACCTATAGCAATGTGCTAATATTTGTGTTGGCCCTACAGGACTTCACTGTTTCAGTTACTTGGTTAGGCATAATTAGGCCCATGTTTGGTAAAGATTTTCTCAAAATACATTATTTCAAAACTCATTTTCAACCACACATTCTTTAATAAAATAATATTCTTTATCACATAAATAAAATAATATTCTTTATCACATAAATAACTTTTTTTTTTTTACTTTTTAACCAAATATTTCTTATCATATCACTATTTAAAATACATTATTTTCTCATTAATATCCATCGAACACACCCTAGGTAATAGGTTTTTTAATATGGATTTTTAACTATTATTGTAAGTGGTAATTTAGATGGAAAGTATGAGATTGAATTATATTCATCTCAAGGTAGTAAAAGGAAGAGGCGTAAAGTATTCGAACCAGGTGATTTAGTTTGGGTGCTTAGGCAAAAATTGCTTGTTCGAATGCAAAAAAGGTCAAGATTACATTCTAGAGAAAATGAACCATTCCACATCATTGAAAAGATTAAAATCAATGGCTACAATTTGGATTTTCAAGGTAAGTTTATGATAATTTGAGTTTTTGTTGTTTCTTATCTTTCTTTTTTTGATGCAGGTACATATTCGAAGTTGAATCCTTTCGAAG